>CAXARO010000679.1:0-22271 GCA_963971305.1 Arcuatula senhousia
ATGTTGCGGTCGTATCATGCTGCGCTCGGCGAAGCTTTTTATTTTTTTTATTTCTGCTGCATAAATTCAGCTAAAGAAGACATCAATTAAAAAGATATAGACTAATTTAAGTTATTTATACATGAATTTGATCAATGGGGCAAGGTAGACCTAACCAATATAATGTTACTTAATACATAAATGTTTTTACATTAGAGTAACAAGTTGTACTCTAACAACACCATGTAAGTTCTGAACAATCCAACTGTACAAGGTTGGGATATATTTCTGAGATCAATTAGAACATTTTCATTTGTTTCACGAACAAGGTGAACATTTAAATGTCTTTTGAATTCAACATACTGGAGTCTTTTACAAAGTATAAAAGCTATATTCTCAATGATATAATATTGTTCAATTCTACAAAATTGATAATGATCTCCATGTCCTTCAATATAACATGTACATCAAACATATTTTATGGAGTTGTACTCAACAGATCTACATTGAAAAACAGAAATCTATCCTGAATGTAAGGTTTTAAAAGAACCTGAATACTGTGTGGTAACAGGACCACTGGAATAAAATTTACTCCTACCGACTCTGGGGGTGGAGTGGGACACGAAGGACCGGTAAATTTTGAAGAACCACAGGAAAAGGGGAGAGGTGGGTAGGGGCAGAAAATTTAGCCTATGTGGTGCACTACTGGGCGGTCCACAAAGGGGTCTTTTACGTGCATGAAGCGTGGGCTTTTTTAAAAAAAATCTTGACTTTCAGTAGATATACATTGTAGATTTTGATGTCTTGTAGCTAGGGACTTACAAACATTTTTTCTACATTTTGTCCTTTGAGCTAGTTCTTTGAAGTAACTAGTCCCGTGCGGGGCCCAGGTGGCGAATAGGCCCGCAGCAGAGCCTAGCTTGTCGTAAGAGGCGACTAAGGGTCTTGGGATTCTGACGTCGGGTCAGTGCTCAGCTCACAGAGCGAACAAGTGTGTACCCTAGGTGGCTTAATAGGGTAGCCCTCGTCCGCGGGGGTTGTCAGGTCTATAATACGGAAACCCTGACCGCCGACCATAGTGGGCCAACGTGTGTGGAGAGTGCCACGCTTCATGCACGTAAAAGACCGCTTTGTGGACCGCCCAGTAGTGCACCACATAGGCTAAATTTTCTGCCCCTACCCACCTCTCCCCTTTTCCTGTGGTTCTTCAAAAGTTACCGGTCCTTCGTGTCCCACTCCTCCCCCATTTTTCATTTATCATCATCATTTCATGTTCATTTTATCATCCTTTTCATGTTCATCGCCTGTAAATAACCTATATAGCGTTGCACGGGCGTGAAACACCAACTCACTCACTCACTTGAAATAACTATGTTTAGCTTCAAATCTTAATGTTGATAAGTGCAAAAGAGGCCCAAACCTAATCATTTGTTGTGGATAATGTAGCAAAAAATGAAAGGACAAGGTATGATAGGAGCCCAATTTTGCCCCCAAATTTTGAATAATTAAAATAACATAAAAATATGTGATATATACTTTAAATTAGTTAAACTTTACTAAAACAGCATGATTTTGTTAAAAGTTGTCCATTGTGATGTTAAATTAGTTACCAAAAGTTGCTTAGACATCGTTATTTGGTAAACAACTGTCAAATTTAACTATGAGCCACACAGAGTACCACTACAATAGTTTATGTAGATAATCATTTTTAATATAGAAACAAATCACAAAAATATCTTTGTGGTACTCTGTGTGGCTCATTGATATATATATGCCAGAAACTACTCAAAATTTGCACGATTTTTTCTCTTTTTCACAAAAATGCCATTTTCACAAAAGTTGATGATGTCACTATGACAAAATAAAAAAGAAATAATTAAAATTAAATGTATTCTACTATAACTTGTTCATCTAAGAAAGGATATAGAATAGTTTAACCTAAGTTCAATTATTTTTGAAAATTGATAAATAAGGGGGCCAAATTAAGCACTTACATGTATCATATCTTGTCCTTTGGGATTTAAATGTTGCTCAGGAAACTCTTACAGAAAAGCTTATAAAAAATCCTCTTTACTATCACTAATACAATGCACTTGATGTGGCTTGATGGAAGTTGCACATATACGAAAAATAACATCTTGTAAAAGTAACAAAACTTCCCATTTAGCATTTCCCACAGGGATGTGTTGACCAACCATATAAAGAGGCAGTAATCTAAAAAAGCACCAACTTTGTGCAGCAGTCAAACTAACTTTCAATTTTGATAATGAAGTTCGTAAATGACCTGGTTTATTTGAATTATCTAATTCAGAATATTCAAAAATGTCAATCTGTTCATTCAAAAATTCAAGTGAGAAAAAATCATTTGTAACACAATAATCAATAACAAGAGTTGTTACTAATGGCACAACACCTTCAAACAAATCATGAGCTATATCTGATGGCATGCCACCAACAACATGGAAAAAATTAAGCTCTTTAAAACAGAATTTTTTAATGCCATAGACAGACGATAAACTTTGATCCCCATTTACTAGCTCAACTTGCAGCTCATACATTTCCTTTGTCCTCATCGGCAGATTAAAGCATTCCGTTTTCCTTTGCATTTCATTTTTATACGACCGCAAAATTTTGCGATCGTATAATGTTATGGCGATGTCGTCGTCGTCGTCGTTGTCGTCTGGGAACATTTGGTTTCCGTGCGATAACTTGAGTAAATGTTGACCAATTGTTATGAAATTTTGATATGATGTTTGTTATCACTAAAGGAAGGTTGGTAATGTATTTGGGGTTTGTGGCCCCTACCGTTTTAGAAAAAGGGCTAAAATGGGTGTATTGACAAAACTGTTGTAGAATGTTTGTTTTTCATACGATTTTGAAAATTCTTTTTTTATTGAATTCATCATTAAATTCTGTCAACTAAATGTGTCAATGGTTTTGATAAAAATTGCACCGTTACATTGCTATAGGGGGTCAAATAGGGGCCACACCCAAAAAAATGACTTTTTTATTTGTGGTCCGATTTTCAAAATCTTTTTTTCATTAGAATCCTTATAAAAATCCCTGCCTGTGTTTTTCAATCAGCTTTGAAATATCTCCAACCGTTTTTGAGAAATTAAGGGTTGAAGGGGCCAAAAACGCCATTTTTCAAAGTCTGTATAGGCATATAGTTATATACTAAAAATAATTACAATAAAATAAAATACAATTACAATAAATACAATAAAAGTTGTAGCGGGCCAGCCAATTGTCTTAATTTGCAATATTTCTCTTACAATTTTTGAGAAATTAGGGGTCAAAGGGCCAAAAATGTCAATTTTAAAATACATGTATATATATAAGGCTTAGTTTTGTATTAGATCATAGATGTTAAAGTAAGTACATAAGTGTCAAATATGCATTTTAAAGTCCACCACAAGATGCATGTGTCAAAAAGTTTTGTAAGTCCACAATGGGCTTCATGTGACAAAAGCAATAGACTATCCATATTGGGCCTCCAACGAACAGGGTTCAACTTGTTGCGGTCGTATCATGCTGCGCTCGGCGTAGCTTTTTTTGGCAAAAAGCAGAATCAACAACATCTCATAGTGGTAAAACTTTCAACAAATCCACCTATTGAATGTGCCCCTAGATTGTCACCTATCATTGAAATAATGCTACCTTGGAAAGTTAATTTTCCTTCAGGTCGATTAACAGTTACCCCTACAGTTTCAAGGATTCTCATATCATGTAAAAAAGGAGCTAAAACATTTGAGTAATCATATTCTTTAAGGTGTACTGATTTCACAAGAGCAACTAACTGAATAGAATTAATATAAGACCTATACTTGGGAAGAATGTTTGCAATTATCATGTAAAATCCCCCTATCTTGTATTGTTTAATGGAATGACCTATTGGGTTGGTAACAGTGAATTCATCAAAGATAACAATATTTGTAAAGCCTTTGGATTATAACTAATCAAATCATTATCCTGGCAAACTGTGCCATCACATATGTCTCTTAAAACGCCATCATTTGATTTATGACCATTCATAACATAGCTAGATACATCATCATGCATAAGCATGGCCCTGAGAGTGTCTAAAATAGGAACATACTGCATGGAATGTTGTTTTCCATTTCTACCATGGCCTAAAATGTACTCAACAGGTTTAACTAAGTTAGTTAGTCAGTTATTGCTTTACTCCCAAGCAGCGCGATTTCGGTTATATCCGGGAGATGAACATGAAAGTGGTGATACAATGAACATAAAATGATGATGAAGTGGAGGAAATGGGGACACAAGGCCAATCGGGTAGGAGAGTTTTGACTGCCACTGCCACTGCTCAGTATACTTGTCTTTGGGATCCTTACAAATTAAAATTTTCATGAAAATTCAATTATAATTTTAAAATGCATGTGAATATCTACTATCTTGTTTCTGCCTCATAGTACTTAGAAGATACTTTTATCAGCATTGTCAACACTTTCTTCGCTTAATAAGCACTCCATATCTAAGGTGGCAGACAGCAAACCGATGTCACACTCACGCTTCTTCCCACAAACATCACAACAGAGATATCTGTCTGTATTGGCGGACAAGGGGTTTACTAATAAAAAGGTACTTGCAGAGAAAGGAATAACATTAAATATTCCTGAGATTTTACCAGACAGATGAAATAGCTAGACTAAGGATACATATTGAGTGAGTGAGTGAGTGAGTTGGTGTTTTACGCCCGTGCAACGCTATATAGGTTATTTACAGGCGATGAACATGAAAAGGATGATAAAATGAACATGAAATGATGATGATAAATGAAATATGGGGATGGGGTGGGAAACAAAGGACCGGTAAATTTTGAAGAACCACAGGAAAAAGGGGAGAGGTGGGTAGGGTCGGAAAATTTAGCCTATGTGGTGCACTACTGGGCGGTCCACAAAGGGGTCTTTTACGTGCATGAAGCGTGGCACTCTCCACACACGTTGGCCCACTATGGTCGGCGGTCAGGGTTTCCGTATTATAGACCTGACAACCCCCGCGGACGAGGGCCACCCTATTCAGCCACCTAGGGTACACACTTGGTCGCTCTGTGGGCTGAGCACTGACCCGACGTCAGAATCCCAAGACCCTTAGTCGCCTCTTACGACAAGCTAGGCTCTGCTGCGGGCCTATTGATACATATTGAAAGAATGAATAAACGCAAAAAAGAAAATCATTTATTTGATAAACCTTTACCGATGTCTCTAGCAGGTTCAGCTAACCCACTCTGGACAATCGCATGTATGCTTGGCAACTTCAGGGACCACTGGTGCGAATGCATGAGCGAAGACAACTTATTATCATAAACAATCAAATAAAGTATGAAAAGTAAAATTGATAAAGTTTAGTTTTCATTTCTTGCCATTCGTCATGATCAAAATAAATCGTCTGTAGAAAATCCTCATCTTCTAACCATATGTCAAAATCACACCAGGGTAGACCTGTTACGGCCATTTGTGTCATCACATGATAGTAGTAGTTGTGGTTTCGTCTATAGTTCATATCGCCATTATTTGTCGTCTTCAAGCATTTTACTTCTGCAATATTTTGAGCGGAAGGGCATTTGAATGTGGATTTCTTTCAGGATTGTACACTTTTCTGTCTGGACTTGCTGCAATCATAGGGCACCAAACACTTACTACAACTCCACATGGATAAACGTTGATCATACTTGGAATAGCACCCGTTATAATGAAATGGAACAATTTCAAAATAATTATTACTTATAATCAGTCTTGAAAAGGTTTTGACATGAGTGTTTATTTTCTGTATAGTATGCTTAATCGATATATCTATATTCACCTCCTGTTTATGTAAAATATGGAGTACTGGGGTGTGCATCTTTTATTTGAACCCGCAATATTATATTTGTAATACAAATGACAACAAAGTTCCAGACAATAAATTTTGCTACGCTTGACGCGCGTTTCGTCTATTCAAGACTCATCAGAGGCGCTCTACCAAAAATATTTAAAATGCCAAACACTGTATGAATATGAAGAGCATAGAACAGTATAACCAAAAATACCAAACTGGGGAACCAAATTCTTACTAAGATATTCAACCTATGTCTGGGGTAGGAAGAACCTTAGGGTTTAGACAATTTTGAAATTTAGACGGATAATTTAAAGCTTTGATGTATTCTCCAACTCAAAAGTGTTGGTGCCGGAGCGGGCTAAGTTATATCAGGGGCGGTCCCAGGATTATTTGAAAGGGGGGTTCCACGGTGGAGAAAGGGATCCAAAGCTCTAAAGACTAATTTTGCCAAAATTTTGCACGAAAATCATAATTTTTGCAATTAAAGGGGGACAGACCTACTGGGCCCCCCCCATTCAGGATCTGCCACTGAGTATAAGCAATTTTAATCGACTTTAGGCATTCGGTTCATAACCGTATGGAATAAAGAATGTAGCAGTCTAGCTGTTCCTAAAGCCACTGATTCTTATTTATTGTACCGACTACAGCAATGTTATTATTAGCAGTCTGAATCAGATGTTACTTATATGTTAATACTCAAGATATACACCGTACCGCTTATCAACCATCATCCCTCCGACACTTGTAGTTGCTGTGATATGAACCAAACTTTAACCCCAGGCATTCATGTAGGTCAAGGTTCGAATGTTGGGAACTATCAAACTGTCTTTCTTTGTGGTTAGACGCCCTAAACGAAGGAAATCTCAAGACTTTTCCTGGACGTGTCGTTTTTATACGACCGCAAAATTTTTGCGATCGTATAATGTTATGGCGATGTGGTCGTCGTCGTCTGTGGACACTTTGGTTTCCGTGTGATAACTTGAGTAAATGTTGACCGAATGATATGCAATTTTGATATGCTAAAGGATGGTTTGTATTGTATTTGGGGATTGTGGCCCCTACCATTTTAGAAAAAAGGGCTAATACTGGTGTATTGACAAAACTGTTGTAGAATGTTTATTATTGATTTGATTTTGGAAATTCTTTTTAATTGAATTCATCATTAAATTCTGTCAACAAAATGTGTCAATGGTTTTGATATATGTTGCACTGTTACATTGCTACTGGGGGTCAAAAAGGGCCACACCCCAAAAAATGACTTTTTTATTTGTGGTCCGATTTTCAAAATCTTTTTTTTTCATTGGAATTCTTGTGAAAATCCCTGCCCGTGTTTTTCAATCAGATTTGCAATTTCTCTTACCGGTTTTGAGAAATTAGGGGTTAATGGGGCCAAAACGCAATTTTTTAAAGTTTGTCAAGGCAAATAGTTCTATACCAAAAATTTAGTGGTAGTGGGCCAGACAATTGTGATGAAGTTTTGATATGATGATTATATCCACTAAAGGAATGTTGGTTTTGTATTTGGGGTTTGTGGCCCCTACTGTTTTAGAAAAAGGGCCGAAAGAGGAGAAAACGGGTGTATTGACTAAAACTTTTGTAGACTGTTTATTATTCATTCAATTTTGAAAATTCTTTTGTTTGCTGAAGTGCTCATAAAATTCTGTCTGCCAAATAAGTCTATGATTTTTATATGTATTGCACCATTACATTGCTACAGGGGGCTAAAGACAGGCCACGCCCATAAAATCAACTTTTTTATTTTTGTTCCGATTTACAAATCCTTTTTTTTATTGGATTCCTTGTGAAAATCCATGCCTTATTTTGTAATTGGATTTGCAATATCTTTGACCGTTATTGAGAAATTAGGGGTCAAAGAGCCAAAAATGTCAATTACTATATATATATATAAATAAGGCTTTTTGTATTAGATGATGATGTTAATATATATATATATATATGTGTCAAACATGCATTTGTAAGTCCACCACAGGATGCATGTGACCAAAGCAATGGACTATCCATATTGAACTTCCAACGTACAGGGTTCAATTTGTTGCGGTCGTATCACGCTGCGCTCGGCGTAGCTTTTTATTATGTCAAGCCATACGATTGCCGAATTTTATAACTGCCGACATAAAATCCTATTAAATGCCTTAGTACATTAACTTTGATGTTTTGGAAACGAATTTTAAATTTATGGATATAATTAAAAAAAAACATTTTTTATTTTGAAAAATAAAGTTTGATACGCCCCCTACATGTATAGTTTGAGCTGCCCCATGAGGTCATTTTTCGGGACAATGTATATGATTAAAGGAAAAGCGAAATCGGCCAATATCTCCGAACCTACTTATTTGGTAATTATTCGTTAATTAAAACAATAACAACTAGTGCTGACTGTGTTGGGGATGCCCAACACAAAAATGTCTCCAAAACGAATGAATTTTTGATAGTGTATTCTTATTCACCATCCTTTAAAACCCCTAGATACAAAATTTTGTTAAAATCGAAGCATTTTTCAACTTTTGCTTTTTCGGTGGCTGCCATTTTGAAAATGGCGGCCATCTTGAAAAATTTTATGTTACATATCAAGTCTACTCATAACCCTCTACTAGCATAACAAATTTCATTAAAATCCATCCGGACCCGTGCGGGTTCCGGGTGGCGAATAGGCCCGCAGCAGCGCTAAGCTTGTCGGTAAAAGTCCATTAAAGAGCGCTCAGAAACCTGACATCGGGTCAGGCCGCTTTGTGTGCCCCAGGTGGTTAAATGGGGCAGCCCTGACATCGAGAGATGCGGGGTCGTCAGGTGACAATGCGGAAAACCTGACCGCAAACCATAGTGGTGCACCTTGTTGGGAAAAATGTCTCGTTCCTCGCACGTTAAAGATCCTTGCTGCAGGTCTCGGTAAGAGTAGGACCCGTAGGATCCCCATGCAGGAGGCGAAATTTCCCGTCCCTACCCATCACTCCTTTTTTCCAGTGGCAGTCAAAACTCTACTACCCAATTGGCCTTGTGTCCCAATTTCCTTCACTTCACCATCGTTTCATGTTCATTGTATCACCATTTTCATGTTCATCTCCCGGATATAGCCGAAATCGTGCTGCTTGGGAGTAAAACAATAATTAACTAACTAAAATCCATCCGGTAGTTTCCGAGATTATTTAGGGTACCCTTTTGCCGTGGCGGCCATTTCGAAAATGGCGGCCATCTTGAAAATTTCGCAGTGCCTGTGCACACCTCCAATAACCAATCTACCATCATACAAAGTTTCGTGCAATTCCATTTTGTCGTTTTCAAAAAACCTTGCGGACAGTTTCATGTCCGGAAGAAAGAAGAAATAAAAATAATAATAATTAAATTACAATCGTTCAAAGAACGATCGCGAGGTCTTTCCCTATTTGTGTCGTCCAATAGAAAGAATCCTAACTGAATGATACCATTTTTGGATATATCAACCTGGTAGGTACTCCAGATTAGAAAAATTTGGTTGCTATGGACTTTAAGGTCGGTTGCTATGATCAAAACATCACTTCCGGTCATAAAATATTGAAATTTAAACTCAGCAGGTAGTCAGGAGTCATAAAACATATGGTTGCTATGGACTTTTAGGTCGGTTGCTATGAACAAAACATCACTTCCGGTAATTCGATATTGAAATTTAAACTCAGCAGGTAGTCAGGAGTCATAAAATATATGGTTGCTATGGACTTTTAGGTCGGTTGCTATGAACAAAACATCACTTCCGGTCATAAAATATTGAAATTTAAACTCAGCAGGTAGTCAGGAGTCACAAAATATATGGTTGCTATGGACTTTAAGGTCGGTTGCTATGAACTAAACATCACTTCCAGTAAAAAAATATTAAAATTTAAACTCAGCAGGTAGTCAGGAGTCATTTAATATATGGTTGCTATGGACTTTTCCTTAACATTACATTGTTATACATTGCGCAATACATTCCTATATTTAGTCATGATGCAATAATCAAAACTTGAGATTTGACCTAGGACATATATATTTTCGGATGCAACTTATGTCACCTAAGACGATTGGTGAAGGTCCCAAGTCTGTAGGACTAACCGTTTTGAAATAAATTTTGTTGGCGCATCGCTACACTTTTCGGGTCAAAAACGCGTAACCAGGAAGGTGTTCGAAATTTTTTTTTTTTGCATGACAATTCATGGCCAGAAGTCAGGTAACAAATTCCACACTTCAGATTTTTGATAACAGTTATGGTTTCTGGGTTAATTTGGGTTACGGGCAGATAACTCTGTTACTAAAAAAAGATTGGTTTCAAAGCATGAGTCACGTCGAGTCCTGGTAGTGATGATTTAGTGTGCAAACTTTCGTTAAGATCGGTTAAGACACTTTTCGTTTTTTGAGGGAAGAAAATCTTGAGGTGCTGATCAATATTACCCTATGCCAGAATTTTGATATCTGTATCTGTTTTTGAGTTATTTGCAAAAAACTGCAATTTACCCCTATGTGATATTTTTTTTCCATGGCGGCCATGTGTTTTTACGTATCAAAAATCCAAACATTAGTCTTGAAGCACTCATGCCAATGAACATCTATACCAAGTTTGGTTACAATTGGAATTATGGTGTCCGAGGTGTAAACGTTTGAAAAAGTTTACAGACGACAGACGCCAAGTGACGGCAATAGCTCACATAAGCTAAAAAGGGTAACATCCAGCATCCGAAGCATGCATTGTGTTAAGCATCACTAGGTGGACCAACCATGCCAATATAATTGATATTGCACTTGTCAGTAAATGGGAATGGACTTTAACCATTCTTCTGTAAGTGGTCATTCATGCAGAAAATATAGGTCACAGCCAGCATCTGAAGCACGAATTGTGCTTAGCATCACTAGGTGCACCTACGATTCCAATATGATTGATGAGGGTCTTGTCAGTAATTCACTAATTGGGAATGGACTTTAACCTTTCTTCTGTAAGTGGTCATCCACGCAGAAAATATAGGTCACAGCCAGCATCTAAAGCATGAATTGTGCTTAGCATCACTAGGCGCATGTACCATGCCAATACATGTATGATTGACGAGGGTCTTGTCAGTAAACGTGTATGGATCTTAACCATTCTTTTTTAAGTTGTCATTCATGCGGAAAATATTATAGGTCACAGTCAGCATCCAAAAAATCACTAGGTGCACCTACCATGCCAATATGATTGATGGACTGTACCATTTGTCAGTAAGAGGGAATGGACTTGACTATTTCTTCTAAGTGGTCATTCATGTGGAAAATATAGGTCACATCCAGCATCCGAAGCATGCATTGTGCTTTGCATTCCTAGGTGCACCTACCATGCCAATGATTGATGAGGCACTTGTCAGTGTGTTTAGATGTTGACCATTCTGCTGTAAGTGGTTGCGGACGCAGACATCGGGGGTATCACATAAGCCTTTCGCGAGGTGATCTAACAATGATGTACAAGATACATGTAATATAGTAAATACTTACAGTTTTGTTATCTGGTTCCCCCTTTTTAGCTCACCTGGACCGAAGGTCCATGTGAGCTATTACCATCACTTGGCGTCCGTCGTCGTCGTCTGTCGTCGTCGTCGTCTGTTAACAATTTTTCAAAAATCTTCTCCTCTGAAACTACCAAACAGAATTTAATGAAACTTGGTATGAATGATCCTTAGGGTGTCCTGCACCAAACTTGTGTTTTGATTTTTGATCCGTTAAAAAACATGGCCGCCGTTACTAAAAATAGACTAGGGGGGTCAGACTACTGTTTTTGGCTTATAAATCAAAAAGTATAAGAGATAGAGGAAATCTGAGGCCACGCTACTGATTCAGCATCAAAAGCTCTACAAAAGTCTCCATTTGGTCAAAGCTGTCAGATGACCCCTTATAGGGGTTACGGCCCCTTAAAGGTGAAAAATAGCATTTTTTCATGTTTTTGGCCTACAGAATGAAAACTATTGCAGATAGAGATTAGCTGTTGCTTGCTTAAATGTTAAGCTCATTTAACTCTACAAAAGTCTCCATAGGGTCGAAGTTGTCAGATGACCCCTTATAGGGGTTACGGCCCCTTAAAGGTGAAAAACAGCCATTTTTCATGTTTTTGGCCTACAGAATGAAAACTATTGCAGATAGAGATTAGCTGTTGCTTGCTAAAATGTTTAGCTCATTTAGCTGTACGAAAGTCTCCATAGGATCGAAGTTGTCAGATAATCCCTTATAGGGGTTACGACCCCTGAAAAATGGCATTTTTTCATGATTTTGGCCTACAGAATGAAAACTATTGCACATAGAGATTAGCTGTTGCTTGCTTAAATGTTCAACTCATTGAGCTCTACAAAATTCTCCATAGGGTCGAAGTTGTCAGATGACCCCTTACAGGGGTTACGGACCCTGAAAAATAGCGATTTTTCATGTTTTTGTCCTACAGAATGAAAACTATTGCAGATAGAGATTAGCTGTTGCTTGCTTAAATGTTAAGCTCATTCAGCTCTACAAAATTCTCCATAGGGTCGAAGTTGTCAGATGACCCCTTATAGGGGTTACGGCCCCTGAAAAATAGCCATTTTTCGTGTTTTTGGCCTACAGAATGAAAACTATTGCAGATAGAGATTAGCTGTTGCTTGCTTAAATGTTCAGCTCATTTAGCTCTACAAAATTCTCCATAGGGTTGAAGTTGTCAGATGACCCCTTATAGGGGTTACGGCCCCTGAAAAAAGCGATTTTTCATGTTCTGGCCTACAGAATGAAAACTATTGCAGATAGAGATTAGCTGTTGCTTGCTTAAATGTTCAGCTCATTTAGCTCTACAAAAGTCTCCATAGGGTTGAAGTTGTCAGATGACTCCTTATAGGGGTTATGGCCCCTTATAGGTGAAAAATGGTGTTTTTGGCCTATAGAATGAAAACTATTGCAGGTAGAGAAAAGCTGTTGCGTGCTTAAATGTTCAGCTCAATTAGCTCTACAAAAGTATAGGGTCAACATCAAGACCAGGTGAGCGATTCAGGCTCCTGGGAGCCTCTTGTTTCAAAACAATGTTGATTCCTGAAACAAACTGTCTCTTTGGAAATATTTTGGGATATTGTACAATTGCCCTTCAATTACGATCTTGGAGTGGTCCCTGAAAAAAAGAAGGGGTTACAAGTGGTTTGGGATGAAAATTTATTTACAAGGTAATAGTGGTTATGCTGAGTTTATGTTTGGTATTGAAAAGTCAGGTGATTAAGGATCCTGGGGAGCCTCTTGTTTTGCATAATGCTACAAAAAAGTTACTTTTCATGATGGTCAATTAAGTTTTTTAAAGATAAATTTTCCAAAATATGTATATTAAGATTTTTAAATGTGAATTTGACAGGTTCAATGATTAAAGTAACCAAAGGTAAAAAGCAAACAAGAGTTAACACTAAAGTATGTCTCGCCTGTCGGCATCATCAGAAACAAAATTCCTTGGTTATTTTCACTAAATTTTTATTAATATTCGAGCGAGTACTTTTAGTTTCTGAGATCAAAAGATGTTCATAAAACCTTGACATTGCTATTACAGGTATTGAAAATTGTCAAAGTTACTCAACTGAAAAATTAAGGTCAATGTCAAAAGATGGGGATGCAACTGTGCTAAGCTACTACTGGGGCATATGCATACCAGTTTTCATTAACCTATGACTCATAGTTCTGGAAAAATGGAGTTGCTCATAAAACCTTAACATTGCTGTTACGGGTATATGTATTGAAAATTGTCAAAATCAAGATAAGGTCAAAAGATGGTGATACAATGTGATAAGCTACTACTAGGGCATATGCAAACCAAGTTTCATTAACCTTGTCCACATAAGTTATAAAAAACTTTTGAGCCTGTAAAAAGATCTAAGTTCACAGAGTCACTGGAGCATGAAAACTGTGTCATGGTGACACAGCTTGGTGACAGGTGCATCGACGATAACCTTAACTGTCTGTATACCCAATATCAGATGCCTAGCTATTGTACTTTTCAAGCAATTCATTGTCCACAAAAGTCTTACAAAAAAGTTCAGTCTGTAAAAAGATCTAAGTTCAGAGTCACTGGAGCATGGAAATGGATGGGGTCAAGGTCACATGGCACGGTGACATTTGCATTTGCGTAGACCAGAACCTCAACTGTCTATATACCCAATATCGAATGCCTCTCCATCATACTTTTCAAGCAATTCACTGTCCACAATAGTCTTACAAAAGTTTTCAGCCTGAAAAAAATCCAATTTCAGAGTCACTGGAGCCTGAAAATGGGGTCAAGGTGACACGGCATGGTGCCAGTTGCGTAGACCATAACCTGAACTGTCTGTATATCAAATATCAGATGCCTAGCTATTATACTTTTCAAGCAATTCATCGTCCACACTAGTCATACAAAAAAGTTTACGTCGCCGCCGGAAAGTACAGGTAATACCTACATTGTATGTCTTGCCTTAGGCGAGACAAAAATCAAGGTTAACCATGACATTTAACTGGATACAGTCTTGGCGAAATTTGCCCGTTGTACAGATCTGACCAGCTTTTTGCTGTAGGTCAGCCAAACTTCTAGTCGTTTCCAAACCAAATATGTGGCATATTTTTTGGTTCCCATGTTTCTTTATTTCCAGTTGTTAACACATGTTCAAATCTTACTGTTTTGTTTCAAATATCATTTTGATTTATTGATTTCTCAACACCCACATTGATTTTTCTTTTCAAGTTATAATTAAATGTCACTTACTTGTCAAATGATGCCCCCTCTATTTCTCCTTGTATGTCTTCTTCCTCACAATTAAGCTGGAATAAAAAAAAAATGACATAGTCATAGACATGCAATGTACTAGTTTATTTTCTATAAAAAATGTGAAAAGGGAACAGAATTTTAATAATATTCTGTTTAATCAAATATGTTGCATTAAAACATTATATTATAACATATATAAAATATCAAATAACTAAAACAAATTTGACAAACCTACATATTTTAAATTTAATAAAATCTGTCAAAGTTAGAAATGGCCGGATTTCGTTAAACAGGAAGTAGGTAAGCGACAGACCTGAAATCGAATCCAATGTTATGGGACCCCAACCTGATGCTGTATACCAAATATCAAGTGGCTGTGGTAATTATAAGTAGTTTGAGAAAACTGTTATGCAAATTTCTTCCCCGCACACCATTTTATAACCCAGATTTTTCACTCTGAAATTCGGCCAAAAATTATTGTCTACTTATATAAACACTTGAATATGATGGAGGTAAAACAGTAAATCCCGGTGAATTCGAAACAAACTAACTTCCTTTAAAATGTTCCTAAGAAAATTTTGATAGCACATGCACTCACTAGAATCACTCACAATCAAGGAATCTGTGGATGTGATGATTTTAACATAGGGGATAAGAAAAATACAGAGGATTGCTTGGGCGATTTGTGCATGGTCGTAAGGCAACTAGACTTTGCCTTTGATGGAGGGTCAGGACAAATGTAGAAAACGGGAGGCATTTCAGACAGATGTACAGAGTGCTGGTTGGGTAATAAAGGAGCTGAGAATCAAGTTACAAAAGTTTTTAAGACATAGGCCAAGCTTTAACAAGTTAGGGTATGATATTATTTACATCATATGGTTGCCTACCCAATACAAAGATATTACTTACTGTAATGTCTGTGGATGCTGTGCTGTTTCCTTCCAAGTTTCCATTATATGTTTTCATTTGTACATTAGTTACAAGTTGGTCAATGTCAGGAATAGCAATATCAGTCTTCTCCCCCCACAGTTTTACTTTTAAAGTGGACGATGAATCTTCATCATGGCGAGGCGTATCCCCTAACGTTAGAATTCTTCTAAAGCTATTATTGCTTCTGTAGATAGGCGAGATCTGAAAAAGAAAATTTTAAAGTGTCATCCTGTTAACTGCAATATTTTTGGCTAATGGGACAATACAATATCCTGCCACAAGGGTTGAAATTAGCAGGAGCCCAGAAATTTGAACAAAAATAAACAAGGATTACTGTAAGTAACCTCTCAAAGGATACCTACTGCCTGGCTGCTATAAAAATACATGTAGGTAATTATTGATTACGTAGCTCACCTCGTTGTGGCACTTGTCAATAAGCGGGAATGGAGTATACCATTTGTCTAAAGTGGTCATCAATGCGGAAAATATAGGTCATAGCCAGCATTCAAAGCAAGCATTGAGCTTAGCATCACTAGGTGCACCTACCATGTCAATATGATTCATGTGGCAATTGTCAGTAAGCATATATGGATCTTAACCATTCTGCTGTAAGTGGGTGCGGACGCTAAGGGAATTACATGTACATAAGCTCCCCCTCACTTTCCAGGTGATGTAAAAAAGGTCAAAGTTAAGTCAAATTATTTCCCTTGAATGACATCCGACAGCAACCAAAAATCTTCATGCAATCTCAATATCGTGTCTATCCTTCATGTAAAGTTTCACCAAAATCCATGAAGTTGTTATGGAGGATTTGCGCTTACAAGGTACATGTATTTGGGCAGACGGACAGGGTGACTGATTTCTATATACCCTCAAACTTTGTGTGTGGGGGGGGGTTCCCGGTACAATAAAAAACTTACATCTTTCAAGAACCCGGATACAGATATTCTCTTGTCTGGGGAAGCCAAGGCTTCCCCAAAGGCTTCCCCAGTAGTCAAAGTAGGGCAACACTTGAACTTTTCTATCAATTCTTGGTTGACTGCAAATTCTTTTCCTTCACAAATCTAGCAAAAAAAAATATCATTAGGGGCTGATGGGTTTGTTTTGTTCTCTGACTGTTTTTTTATTTTTTTATTTCCCATTTTTGGAAAATTTTGTTCTTGAAATCAGATATTGCTTGTGCATTACTATTAATATTAATAATAATAATAAATACAAGTACATAGAACATAGAACATACATGACATATTTTATTTTCCAATCAAGGGCCCAACAAGGGGCAGCATGAGTATAATACAACATTCAAAGAGAAAAGAATAATGATTAAAGAGTTACAATCACACGTACATCAATGTAGCAAGACAAATAAATCACAATATTCATTCTATATAAATTTTAGAAGTATTTAGAAATAAATTCACCCACTGCATTTAACACCATTGGGTCTTCAGAAGTAAGTAAAAAAATAAAGAATGTGTCCATGGGACACGGATGCCCCCGCTAGCCCCAAACAGGAAGTAAATGTCCGACAGGTCTGAAAATCGCTTAGGACGTACAGTTTGTCATACTGAACCATCCTATCAAGTTTCAAATCATTCTCATGTACAGTTTCTGAGAAAAGCTTGACGGAAATTTTCATAGTCATGTTCCCATATTTTCACATCGGCCTAAGTCGAAAACAGGAAGTAGATATCCGACGGGTCTGAAAATTGCTTAGGACGTATAGTCCATCACACAGAACCATCCTACCAAGTTTCAAATCATTCACATGAACGGTTTCTGAGAAAAGCTTGACGGAAATTTCGTACGGACGGACGGACATGAGTAAAACTTAATGCACCCCGACATGAAGTCGCGGGGGGCATAATAAGTTTTTGTTCAGAGTTTAGACTTTCAAAATTTTTATTTCCTTTCTTAATATATGTAAATAAATTAAGTTTCCCTTTCTTGCTGAATATGATTACAATATCAATTAAAAATGAATTTT
The DNA here is from genome assembly GCA_963971305.1 of Arcuatula senhousia. Classification (NCBI taxonomy): domain Eukaryota; kingdom Metazoa; phylum Mollusca; class Bivalvia; order Mytilida; family Mytilidae; genus Arcuatula; species Arcuatula senhousia. The sequence goes on from CAXARO010000679.1 coordinate 17,460, forward strand.
GTCTTCAATTGCATCCGTACAGTATTGCATTTTTTGCAATAACGTTCTGTTCTAGGAATATTGAAATGTCTACCAATCTCAATCATTAATTTATGTGAAGATATTCAAAGTTTACAAATAGCTTTTCTAATTTCAAATTTCTACATGTACATGTAAAATGAATTTTAGTTCTTTATGTTTAGGTCATTTAAAATTGATAGTTACATGTACTATAGTTTGTGAATAGCCCCGTGCTACCAGTTAAAGGCGAGCACTGCTCCCAGGGACCTGAATTGCTCACCTGACTTACCCATATCAAAGTTAAACTTGTCATACACTACACTATTACCCTGTATACAAATTTTCATCAAAATCGGATCACGTTGAAGTTGATGGAAAAATAAATGGCCGACAAAAAAAAAATTGTAGATCTTGATGTGCTTAAAAATGATAAAATTCAAATTTCTCAAATATTTTATATAGTTCTCAAGATATTGAGCTTCAATTGGACACAAAATTTAAGGGTTTTTCCAGGACTTTACAAGAGTATCGAGGTCATTTTCAAGGATTATCTAATATCTATCAAGGGTTAATTTACTTACTACAGATTTGGTGTTAACATTTATGTTAACTCCTACATTAAAGTTCATTATATGTCCCGTGCGGGGCCCGGGTGGCGAATAGGCCCGCAGCAGATTCTAGCTTGTCGTAAGAGGCGACTAAGGGTCTTGGGATTCTGACGTCGGGTCAGTGCTCAGCCCACAGAGCGACCAAGTGTGTACCCAAGGTGGCTGAATAGGGTGGCCCTCGTCCGCGGGGGTTGTCAGGTCTATAATACGGAAACCCTGACGGCCGACCATAGTGGGCCAACGTGTGTGGAGAGTGCCACGCTTCATGCACGTAAAAGACCCCTTTGTGGACCGCCAAGTAGTGCACCACATTTTCCGCCCCTACCCACCTCTCCCATTTTCCTTTGGTTCTTCAAAATTTACCGGTCCTTTGTGTCCTATCCCAACCCCATATTTCATTTATCATCATCATTTCATATTCATTGTATCATCCTTTTCATGTTCATCGCCTGTAAATAACCTATATAGCGTTGCACGGGCGTAAAACACCAACTCACTCACTCACTCACAGTTCATTATTAGAACTACACCAAAGTATGCACAATTTTTCAGTTTTTTCTCCATGTAGTTTTACTAAAAATCTTTTTTTTTACTATATTTGTAGCCATAAATGAGATGTCAGAATAAATACATGTACAATAAATGTACATTAAGATGCTTGCTCCAACCACATGATAGCGTTGCACGGGCGTAAAACACCAACTCACTCACTCACTCACTAATTCAGGTTTGCTAAATCTTGTTATTATCAGGCTTCTATAAAAGCTCGCACAAATAAATATTGTATTTTCTGGCAACGTACATACTGTGGTTTCATTATTATTCATGGATATGCCTCAAACCATAAAATGACATCCCACGAATAGCAATTTAACATTGGTTTATATGCTGCAGCCTTAAGAACCACAAAGGACAAGATATGATAAGTGCTAAATTTGGCCCCCTAATTTACCATTTAAAAAAATTGATTGAACTAAGGTTGAATTATTCTAGATCAGTTCTAAGATAAACAAGGTATAGTAAAATAACATTAATTTTAACTAAATCTTGTTTATTACGTCACAGTGACGTCATCAAATTATGTGAAAAACACATTTTTTGTGAAAAGTGTTAAAATCATGCAAATTTTGAGTAGTTTTTGGTAAATATAACTATGAGCCACACCGAGTACCACAAAGATACTATTGTGGTTTGTTTCTATATTAAAACTGTTTATCTACATAAATCATTGTAGTGGTACTCTGTGTGGCTCATAGTTAAATTTGCTGAAAACCACATCAACGTTGCAGGTTTTTTGCAATTTTTCATCAAATCACGATTTTAAAGCCACTTTAGGTAACTATTTTAACATCATAATGGATCACTTTAAACAAAATAATGCTCATATATCAAAGTTAAACTAATCTAAAGTATACATCACATACTTTAAGCTCATTTTAATAATTTCAAAGTTGGGGGGCAAAATTGGGCCCTTATCATATCTTGTCCTTTAAGTAAAAACGAAAGGTTATATTTTACCAAACCCGAAAATTGGTACCCACGAAAATAAATAAATCCAAAGTATATTGTTTATCCAATGAATGGCCTTTAATTGATTCTCAGACAGTTGTATTAGCCATCAGCTCTACAGGCACCTCATTCTATTTTAAGTTTTCATAGGAAATGATAGGAACATCATTCAACATGAATTACCTCCAATATCAATGTCTTACAGCCTTTGGCCTGCAAATTTGCTGGCTAAATTGTAATCCTGGATAAACATGAGTTTTCACATGTTAACCCTTTCAATTAATCATGATGTGGCTCTGTAATGCAGCTTATGGATATCTGCGGTATGCCCTAAATGTTTGCACAGCCACTCCAATTCATAGTATTTCATGTCACTGACCTGCAATTCCAATAAAAAAATTGATTAAGAAGAAAAAAGAAATAGTTACAAATCAGTTTTCCAATATATTCATGACAATTCTGTCTAGATTACCTTTCAGAAAATCAGTCAAAGACAAAAACCTAAAGTTTGTTAAACAAGAAGTAAATGTCTAAAAGACCCCAAAATAGATTCTATCATATTATGGGACACCTAATTCTGAGGCTGCTTAGAAAATTTTAGAACCCTACTATCAGTTTCAGTAAATAAAAAGCTACGCCGAGTGCACCATGATACGACCCCAACAAGTTGAACCCTGTTCGTTTGCAACCTATGGTGGCTCACAATGGTTTTTGACACATGTGTTCCGGGGTGGACTTTCAATGCCAATTTGATTTTTTTAAGATTTAAGAAAATTAATACAACCTACATTGTATATCAGGGTATAATTCAATTTTTTTTTACCCTTTTGACCTCTTATTTCTCAAGAAAGAAGCAAAGGTAACAATGGGGTATCCGAATGTCCAAAGTCCGAAAGGGCAGAGGCAAAACCAGTAAACACCAACAAGAACGGGACGAAAACAGACAACATGTAAAATATGGAAAGCAATCAACAACGCGTACTCCAGTCGAAACAAGAGTGAACTCAGGCGCTCCGGAAGAGTAAGCAGTTCCTGCTTGCTATAGCACACCCGTCGCGTTGCCAATAGTCCATTCCGCGTGTCAAATCCGGTGAAGGGAGACAAAACAAACCCCTAAGACAAACCAACATCTGCACTCATCTGAGAGATCGAAATCCCATATTTGTCTGTAAGTGCATGATGTCTTCCGTAAAATTTCTTGAATGCAGACAGCAACCGAGGAGCAACATAACCCTGTGTGAGCAATTTTTGCGTCAGACGTGTCGCTCTGCTAAGTCCCGCACGCTCTGGAGTAACGAATCAATTGAGATAAGCTGGAGCTCCAAAAACGGTAAAAATTTCACAAAGATTCTATTGAAAAAAAAAAAACATTTTGAATTAAAAAAAGTTGATTTATCGGGTGTGGTCCAGCTTTGATACCCACAGCAGAGTAACGGTACACTATATATATATATAAAACTATTGACACATTCAGTTGACAGAATTTAGTGAGAAATTTGTACGTTGATAGGTACCACCTTTCGACAAATGATTTACAGATCTCGGATCTCGAAATATTCCCAAATTTTTACTTAAAATTTAATTTACAACACATTAGTGTGTTAAATTACATTTCTAGACATAGATCTGAATATAATCAATATCTTTGGTATAACCAATCAATATTTTATTGACTTGTTTACCAAAGGTTTTTGATCACTTTTTATCTGTTCCATGACTGTTTTAAAGTTGTGAAATATCTATGTAATGTACTACCCAGCTGTAATTGTGGTAGGGTTGGATTGGCATGATTTCACGGAGTGACAAATGGATGGGGAAACTTTTCGTTACAGTTTTCTCAGCAATTACTCATGACAGCCATTCAATATTTGGCATTCAGCATTAGGGTGGGGCTCCATAACGTCATCCTCGGAAACTAAGGGTTCATGATGAACGAGTAGGCGAGAGAAGAACGCATGGGTTTTCGAGGATGCATAACGTGGGATTCAGGGATTTAAGGTCTGTCGCTCACCTACTTCATGTACTTACGAAATCCGCCCATTTTTTGACTTTGACAATTTTTTTTCAGTTATAGGTTTTTTTTACCATTTAAATAGTCTAGACCATCTTTTACCATTTGTCATTTTCATTATTTGTAGTATTGATATTAGCATTTGTCATTTCATACCTTGTTTTAGGGTGCGGGGCCCGGGTGGCGAATAGGCCCGCAGCAGAGCCTAGCTTGTCGTAAGAGGCGACTAAGGGTCTTGGGATTCTGACGTCGGGTCAGTGCTCAGCCCACAGAGCGACCGAGTGTGTACCCTAGGTGGCTGAATAGGGTAGCCCTCGTCCGCGGGGGTTGTCAGGTCTATAATACGGAAACCCTGACCGCCGACCATAGTGGGCCAGCGTGTGTGGAGAATGCCACGCTTCATGCACGTAAAAGACCCCTTTGTGGACCGCCAAGTAGTGCACCACATAGGCTAAATTTTCCGCCCCTACCCACTTCTCCCCTTTTCCTGTGGTTCTTCAAAATTTACCGTCCCTGTGTTTCCCACCCCATCCCATGTTTCATTTATCATCATTTCATGTTCATTGTATCATCCTTTTCATGTTCATTGCCTGTAAATAACCTATATAGCGTTGCACGGGCGTTAAACACCAACTCACTCACACTCACCTTGTTTTAGGTAAGAAGCAGAGGTACCAATGGGGT
>CAXARO010000680.1:0-51965 GCA_963971305.1 Arcuatula senhousia
AATCCGACCAATTTTGGCATTTATAATTACTTCTCTATCTAAACAAGACCTTGGTACCAGTTTGTGATACTTTACAGCATGAATAATATTTTTGCTTGCATTCTTTGTGTTACACCCATTTTTCGTAAAAATGACAATTTTCACGAACCGAAATTTCAGTCATGTTCTTACTTCAAATCCCATTTTAAATTTTTAAAAGTGTTTAAAAGTTTGGTATTTGTATATGCAAAATAAAACAAAAAACAGTTCCGACATTTATTGAAGCAATAATGATTTATCAAATATTCTTAGTGCCCATCCGATTTTCTCTTCATTTTCATTAATGTAGGAAAAAGAAACAGACTATAGTCTGGTTTTTTGTGTCTAAATTTAGATCAAGTGTCATAATACTTGTTTTTATATAGAACTTTCACTTTCAAAACGATTAAAGTTTCAAACCAAAGGGTGCATTGTAAAAAATCATTTTTCGTCTAGGTTACAATAGCGTATTGATTTACAATGCAGTTTCCATAGGGGGGTACCCTGGTTTTCGATTTTTTTAAAATAGATCTTACCCGAATTTTAATTTCTTTGGCACAGAACCTTTGTGTTGACATGCATAGGTTTATTTTTAGCCAATAAAAAATTGGGGTTCGTGCGGCGTTTATGGGCGTATTTTTGGTCGAAAAAAGGGGGGTGCTTTTTTAACGTTATTTCAAGTGCACATTTTTACATTATTATGAGCGCATAGGTGACTTCAGAATTTCTTTGCCAGTATTACCCAAAAGCTTGCTTGGTGCTATATTTAGAAACAACAAATATATTAACCAATGGAAATCATTTCTGTATTTTCTCCTACGCTTTATGTTGGGTTCAAAAACTTACCGGTGACCGGGATTTGCTAATGCGCAATTGTAACCTATACTCTGGACATATGAATTAGGGAAAATCTTTTACTTCATTAAAAGATACCTTATTATATTTTGAGTTTATATTACAAATGGCAGATTATAATCTTTTCTTTTACGCCAAGGGGAGCTGATCAAAGAGAGGTACCCCCTTCTTGAAAAGGTCGAAAAAATTTGGAGGGTTGTTTGAGGAAATACGGTATTTCACAAAGATGTTTTAACTTGCCGTAAAAATTGTTGCCGATTTTTTGGAAGATGTATATGTACTCAAAAGAACGGGCATAGTTTGAATTCTGCTTTTGAGTGTTTACTTCAAAACACTGGTTTGAATGAAAAAATAAATATCATTTTTCGCAATTTGAAAAATGGCTTATTTTGAAACAGACTATAACCTAGTAAAATCACCCAAAATCCGACCAATTTTGGCATTTATAATTACTTCTCTATCTAAACAAGACCTTGGTACCAGTTTGTGATACTTTACAGCATGAATAATATTTTTGCTTGCATTCTTTGTGTTACACCCATTTTTCGTAAAAATGACAATTTTCACGAACCGAAATTTCAGTCATGTTCTTACTTCAAATCCCATTTTAAATTTTTAAAAGTGTTTAAAAGTTTGGTATTTGTATATGCAAAATAAAACAAAAAACAGTTCCGACATTTATTGAAGCAATAATGATTTATCAAATATTCTTAGTGCCCATCCGATTTTCTCTTCATTTTCATTAATGTAGGAAAAAGAAACAGACTATAGTCTGGTTTTTTGTGTCTAAATTTAGATCAAGTGTCATAATACTTGTTTTTATATAGAACTTTCACTTTCAAAACGATTTAAAGTTTCAAACCAAAGGGTGCATTGTAAAAAATCATTTTTCGTCTAGGTTACAATAGCGTATTGATTTACAATGCAGTTTCCATAGGGGGGTACCCTGGTTTTCGATTTTTTTAAAAATAGATCTTACCCGAATTTTAATTTCTTTGGCACAGAACCTTTGTGTTGACATGCATAGGTTTATTTTTAGCCAATAAAAAATTGGGGTTCGTGCGGCGTTTATGGGCGTATTTTTTGGTCGAAAAAAGGGGGGTGCTTTTTTAACGTTATTTCAAGTGCACATTTTTACATTATTATGAGCGCATAGGTGACTTCAGAATTTCTTTGCCAGTATTACCCAAAAGCTTGCTTGGTGCTATATTTAGAAACAACAAATATATTAACCAATGGAAATCATTTCTGTATTTTCTCCTACGCTTTATGTTGGGTTCAAAAACTTACCGGTGACCGGGATTTGCTAATGCGCAATTGTAACCTATACTCTGGACATATGAATTAGGGAAAATCTTTTACTTCATTAAAAGATACCTTATTATATTTTGAGTTTATATTACAAATGGCAGATTATAATCTTTTCTTTTACGCCAAGGGGAGCTGATCAAAGAGAGGTACCCCCTTCTTGAAAAGGTCGAAAAAATTTGGAGGGTTGTTTGAGGAAATACGGTATTTCACAAAGATGTTTTAACTTGCCGTAAAAATTGTTGCCGATTTTTTGGAAGATGTATATGTACTCAAAAGAACGGGCATAGTTTGAATTCTGCTTTTGAGTGTTTACTTCAAAACACTGGTTTGAATGAAAAAATAAATATCATTTTTCGCAATTTGAAAATGGCTTATTTTGAAACAGACTATAACCTAGTAAAATCACCCAAAATCCGACCAATTTTGGCATTTATAATTACTTCTCTATCTAAACAAGACCTTGGTACCAGTTTGTGATACTTTACAGCATGAATAATATTTTTGCTTGCATTCTTTGTGTTACACCCATTTTTCGTAAAAATGACAATTTTCACGAACCGAAATTTCAGTCATGTTCTTACTTCAAATCCCATTTTAAATTTTTAAAAGTGTTTAAAAGTTTGGTATTTGTATATGCAAAATAAAACAAAAAACAGTTCCGACATTTATTGAAGCAATAATGATTTATCAAATATTCTTAGTGCCCATCCGATTTTCTCTTCATTTTCATTAATGTAGGAAAAAGAAACAGACTATAGTCTGGTTTTTTGTGTCTAAATTTAGATCAAGTGTCATAATACTTGTTTTTATATAGAACTTTCACTTTCAAAACGATTAAAGTTTCAAACCAAAGGGTGCATTGTAAAAAATCATTTTTCGTCTAGGTTACAATAGCGTATTGATTTACAATGCAGTTTCCATAGGGGGGTACCCTGGTTTTCGATTTTTTTAAAATAGATCTTACCCGAATTTTAATTTCTTTGGCACAGAACCTTTGTGTTGACATGCATAGGTTTATTTTTAGCCAATAAAAAATTGGGGTTCGTGCGGCGTTTATGGGCGTATTTTTTGGTCGAAAAAAGGGGGGTGCTTTTTTAACGTTATTTCAAGTGCACATTTTTACATTATTATGAGCGCATAGGTGACTTCAGAATTTCTTTGCCAGTATTACCCAAAAGCTTGCTTGGTGCTATATTTAGAAACAACAAATATATTAACCAATGGAAATCATTTCTGTATTTTCTCCTACGCTTTATGTTGGGTTCAAAACTTACCGGTGACCGGGATTTGCTAATGCGCAATTGTAACCTATACTCTGGACATATGAATTAGGGAAAATCTTTTACTTCATTAAAAGATACCTTATTATATTTTGAGTTTATATTACAAATGGCAGATTATAATCTTTTCTTTTACGCCAAGGGGAGCTGATCAAAGAGAGGTACCCCCTTCTTGAAAAGGTCGAAAAAATTTGGAGGGTTGTTTGAGGAAATACGGTATTTCACAAAGATGTTTTAACTTGCCGTAAAAATTGTTGCCGATTTTTTGGAAGATGTATATGTACTCAAAAGAACGGGCATAGTTTGAATTCTGCTTTTGAGTGTTTACTTCAAAACACTGGTTTGAATGAAAAAATAAATATCATTTTTCGCAATTTGAAAAATGGCTTATTTTGAAACAGACTATAACCTAGTAAAATCACCCAAAATCCGACCAATTTTGGCATTTATAATTACTTCTCTATCTAAACAAGACCTTGGTACCAGTTTGTGATACTTTACAGCATGAATAATATTTTTGCTTGCATTCTTTGTGTTACACCCATTTTTCGTAAAAATGACAATTTTCACGAACCGAAATTTCAGTCATGTTCTTACTTCAAATCCCATTTTAAATTTTTAAAAGTGTTTAAAAGTTTGGTATTTGTATATGCAAAATAAAACAAAAAACAGTTCCGACATTTATTGAAGCAATAATGATTTATCAAATATTCTTAGTGCCCATCCGATTTTCTCTTCATTTTCATTAATGTAGGAAAAAGAAACAGACTATAGTCTGGTTTTTTGTGTCTAAATTTAGATCAAGTGTCATAATACTTGTTTTTATATAGAACTTTCACTTTCAAAACGATTAAAGTTTCAAACCAAAGGGTGCATTGTAAAAAATCATTTTTCGTCTAGGTTACAATAGCGTATTGATTTACAATGCAGTTTCCATAGGGGGGTACCCTGGTTTTCGATTTTTTTAAAAATAGATCTTACCCGAATTTTAATTTCTTTGGCACAGAACCTTTGTGTTGACATGCATAGGTTTATTTTTAGCCAATAAAAAATTGGGGTTCGTGCGGCGTTTATGGGCGTATTTTTTGGTCGAAAAAAGGGGGGTGCTTTTTTAACGTTATTTCAAGTGCACATTTTTACATTATTATGAGCGCATAGGTGACTTCAGAATTTCTTTGCCAGTATTACCCAAAAGCTTGCTTGGTGCTATATTTAGAAACAACAAATATATTAACCAATGGAAATCATTTCTGTATTTTCTCCTACGCTTTATGTTGGGTTCAAAAACTTACCGGTGACCGGGATTTGCTAATGCGCAATTGTAACCTATACTCTGGACATATGAATTAGGGAAAATCTTTTACTTCATTAAAAGATACCTTATTATATTTTGAGTTTATATTACAAATGGCAGATTATAATCTTTTCTTTTACGCCAAGGGGAGCTGATCAAAGAGAGGTACCCCCTTCTTGAAAAGGTCGAAAAATTTGGAGGGTTGTTTGAGGAAATACGGTATTTCACAAAGATGTTTTAACTTGCCGTAAAAATTGTTGCCGATTTTTTGGAAGATGTATATGTACTCAAAAGAACGGGCATAGTTTGAATTCTGCTTTTGAGTGTTTACTTCAAAACACTGGTTTGAATGAAAAAATAAATATCATTTTTCGCAATTTGAAAAATGGCTTATTTTGAAACAGACTATAACCTAGTAAAATCACCCAAAATCCGACAATTTTGGCATTTATAATTACTTCTCTATCTAAACAAGACCTTGGTACCAGTTTGTGATACTTTACAGCATGAATAATATTTTTGCTTGCATTCTTTGTGTTACACCCATTTTTCGTAAAAATGACAATTTTCACGAACCGAAATTTCAGTCATGTTCTTACTTCAAATCCCATTTTAAATTTTTAAAAGTGTTTAAAAGTTTGGTATTTGTATATGCAAAATAAAACAAAAAACAGTTCCGACATTTATTGAAGCAATAATGATTTATCAAATATTCTTAGTGCCCATCCGATTTTCTCTTCATTTTCATTAATGTAGGAAAAAGAAACAGACTATAGTCTGGTTTTTTGTGTCTAAATTTAGATCAAGTGTCATAATACTTGTTTTTATATAGAACTTTCACTTTCAAAACGATTAAAGTTTCAAACCAAAGGGTGCATTGTAAAAAATCATTTTTCGTCTAGGTTACAATAGCGTATTGATTTACAATGCAGTTTCCATAGGGGGGTACCCTGGTTTTCGATTTTTTAAAAATAGATCTTACCCGAATTTTAATTTCTTTGGCACAGAACCTTTGTGTTGACATGCATAGGTTTATTTTTAGCCAATAAAAAATTGGGGTTCGTGCGGCGTTTATGGGCGTATTTTTGGTCGAAAAAAGGGGGGTGCTTTTTTAACGTTATTTCAAGTGCACATTTTTACATTATTATGAGCGCATAGGTGACTTCAGAATTTCTTTGCCAGTATTACCCAAAAGCTTGCTTGGTGCTATATTTAGAAACAACAAATATATTAACCAATGGAAATCATTTCTGTATTTTCTCCTACGCTTTATGTTGGGTTCAAAAACTTACCGGTGACCGGGATTTGCTAATGCGCAATTGTAACCTATACTCTGGACATATGAATTAGGGAAAATCTTTTACTTCATTAAAAGATACCTTATTATATTTTGAGTTTATATTACAAATGGCAGATTATAATCTTTTCTTTTACGCCAAGGGGAGCTGATCAAAGAGAGGTACCCCCTTCTTGAAAAGGTCGAAAAAATTTGGAGGGTTGTTTGAGGAAATACGGTATTTCACAAAGATGTTTTAACTTGCCGTAAAAATTGTTGCCGATTTTTTGGAAGATGTATATGTACTCAAAAGAACGGGCATAGTTTGAATTCTGCTTTTGAGTGTTTACTTCAAAACACTGGTTTGAATGAAAAAATAAATATCATTTTTCGCAATTTGAAAAATGGCTTATTTGAAACAGACTATAACCTAGTAAAATCACCCAAAATCCGACCAATTTTGGCATTTATAATTACTTCTCTATCTAAACAAGACCTTGGTACCAGTTTGTGATACTTTACAGCATGAATAATATTTTTGCTTGCATTCTTTGTGTTACACCCATTTTTCGTAAAAATGACAATTTTCACGAACCGAAATTTCAGTCATGTTCTTACTTCAAATCCCATTTTAAATTTTTAAAAGTGTTTAAAAGTTTGGTATTTGTATATGCAAAATAAAACAAAAAACAGTTCCGACATTTATTGAAGCAATAATGATTTATCAAATATTCTTAGTGCCCATCCGATTTTCTCTTCATTTTCATTAATGTAGGAAAAAGAAACAGACTATAGTCTGGTTTTTTGTGTCTAAATTTAGATCAAGTGTCATAATACTTGTTTTTATATAGAACTTTCACTTTCAAAACGATTAAAGTTTCAAACCAAAGGGTGCATTGTAAAAAATCATTTTTCGTCTAGGTTACAATAGCGTATTGATTTACAATGCAGTTTCCATAGGGGGGTACCCTGGTTTTCGATTTTTTTAAAAATAGATCTTACCCGAATTTTAATTTCTTTGGCACAGAACCTTTGTGTTGACATGCATAGGTTTATTTTTAGCCAATAAAAAATTGGGGTTCGTGCGGCGTTTATGGGCGTATTTTTTGGTCGAAAAAAGGGGGGTGCTTTTTTAACGTTATTTCAAGTGCACATTTTTACATTATTATGAGCGCATAGGTGACTTCAGAATTTCTTTGCCAGTATTACCCAAAAGCTTGCTTGGTGCTATATTTAGAAACAACAAATATATTAACCAATGGAAATCATTTCTGTATTTTCTCCTACGCTTTATGTTGGGTTCAAAAACTTACCGGTGACCGGGATTTGCTAATGCGCAATTGTAACCTATACTCTGGACATATGAATTAGGGAAAATCTTTTACTTCATTAAAAGATACCTTATTATATTTTGAGTTTATATTACAAATGGCAGATTATAATCTTTTCTTTTACGCCAAGGGGAGCTGATCAAAGAGAGGTACCCCCTTCTTGAAAAGGTCGAAAAAATTTGGAGGGTTGTTTGAGGAAATACGGTATTTCACAAAGATGTTTTAACTTGCCGTAAAAATTGTTGCCGATTTTTTGGAAGATGTATATGTACTCAAAAGAACGGGCATAGTTTGAATTCTGCTTTTGAGTGTTTACTTCAAAACACTGGTTTGAATGAAAAAATAAATATCATTTTTCGCAATTTGAAAAATGGCTTATTTTGAAACAGACTATAACCTAGTAAAATCACCCAAAATCCGACCAATTTTGGCATTTATAATTACTTCTCTATCTAAACAAGACCTTGGTACCAGTTTGTGATACTTTACAGCATGAATAATATTTTTGCTTGCATTCTTTGTGTTACACCCATTTTTCGTAAAAATGACAATTTTCACGAACCGAAATTTCAGTCATGTTCTTACTTCAAATCCCATTTTAAATTTTTAAAAGTGTTTAAAAGTTTGGTATTTGTATATGCAAAATAAAACAAAAAACAGTTCCGACATTTATTGAAGCAATAATGATTTATCAAATATTCTTAGTGCCCATCCGATTTTCTCTTCATTTTCATTAATGTAGGAAAAAGAAACAGACTATAGTCTGGTTTTTTGTGTCTAAATTTAGATCAAGTGTCATAATACTTGTTTTTATATAGAACTTTCACTTTCAAAACGATTAAAGTTTCAAACCAAAGGGTGCATTGTAAAAAATCATTTTTCGTCTAGGTTACAATAGCGTATTGATTTACAATGCAGTTTCCATAGGGGGGTACCCTGGTTTTCGATTTTTTTAAAAATAGATCTTACCCGAATTTTAATTTCTTTGGCACAGAACCTTTGTGTTGACATGCATAGGTTTATTTTTAGCCAATAAAAAATTGGGGTTCGTGCGGCGTTTATGGGCGTATTTTTTGGTCGAAAAAAGGGGGGTGCTTTTTTAACGTTATTTCAAGTGCACATTTTTACATTATTATGAGCGCATAGGTGACTTCAGAATTTCTTTGCCAGTATTACCCAAAAGCTTGCTTGGTGCTATATTTAGAAACAACAAATATATTAACCAATGGAAATCATTTCTGTATTTTCTCCTACGCTTTATGTTGGGTTCAAAAACTTACCGGTGACCGGGATTTGCTAATGCGCAATTGTAACCTATACTCTGGACATATGAATTAGGGAAAATCTTTTACTTCATTAAAAGATACCTTATTATATTTTGAGTTTATATTACAAATGGCAGATTATAATCTTTTCTTTTACGCCAAGGGGAGCTGATCAAAGAGAGGTACCCCCTTCTTGAAAAGGTCGAAAAAATTTGGAGGGTTGTTTGAGGAAATACGGTATTTCACAAAGATGTTTTAACTTGCCGTAAAAATTGTTGCCGATTTTTTGGAAGATGTATATGTACTCAAAAGAACGGGCATAGTTTGAATTCTGCTTTTGAGTGTTTACTTCAAAACACTGGTTTGAATGAAAAAATAAATATCATTTTTCGCAATTTGAAAAATGGCTTATTTTGAAACAGACTATAACCTAGTAAAATCACCCAAAATCCGACCAATTTTGGCATTTATAATTACTTCTCTATCTAAACAAGACCTTGGTACCAGTTTGTGATACTTTACAGCATGAATAATATTTTTGCTTGCATTCTTTGTGTTACACCCATTTTTCGTAAAAATGACAATTTTCACGAACCGAAATTTCAGTCATGTTCTTACTTCAAATCCCATTTTAAATTTTTAAAAGTGTTTAAAAGTTTGGTATTTGTATATGCAAAATAAAACAAAAAACAGTTCCGACATTTATTGAAGCAATAATGATTTATCAAATATTCTTAGTGCCCATCCGATTTTCTCTTCATTTTCATTAATGTAGGAAAAAGAAACAGACTATAGTCTGGTTTTTTGTGTCTAAATTTAGATCAAGTGTCATAATACTTGTTTTTATATAGAACTTTCACTTTCAAAACGATTAAAGTTTCAAACCAAAGGGTGCATTGTAAAAAATCATTTTTCGTCTAGGTTACAATAGCGTATTGATTTACAATGCAGTTTCCATAGGGGGGTACCCTGGTTTTCGATTTTTTTAAAAATAGATCTTACCCGAATTTTAATTTCTTTGGCACAGAACCTTTGTGTTGACATGCATAGGTTTATTTTTAGCCAATAAAAAATTGGGGTTCGTGCGGCGTTTATGGGCGTATTTTTTGGTCGAAAAAAGGGGGGTGCTTTTTTAACGTTATTTCAAGTGCACATTTTTACATTATTATGAGCGCATAGGTGACTTCAGAATTTCTTTGCCAGTATTACCCAAAAGCTTGCTTGGTGCTATATTTAGAAACAACAAATATATTAACCAATGGAAATCATTTCTGTATTTTCTCCTACGCTTTATGTTGGGTTCAAAAACTTACCGGTGACCGGGATTTGCTAATGCGCAATTGTAACCTATACTCTGGACATATGAATTAGGGAAAATCTTTTACTTCATTAAAAGATACCTTATTATATTTTGAGTTTATATTACAAATGGCAGATTATAATCTTTTCTTTTACGCCAAGGGGAGCTGATCAAAGAGAGGTACCCCCTTCTTGAAAAGGTCGAAAAAATTTGGAGGGTTGTTTGAGGAAATACGGTATTTCACAAAGATGTTTTAACTTGCCGTAAAAATTGTTGCCGATTTTTTGGAAGATGTATATGTACTCAAAAGAACGGGCATAGTTTGAATTCTGCTTTTGAGTGTTTACTTCAAA
This sequence comes from Arcuatula senhousia, assembly GCA_963971305.1. Taxonomy (NCBI): domain Eukaryota; kingdom Metazoa; phylum Mollusca; class Bivalvia; order Mytilida; family Mytilidae; genus Arcuatula; species Arcuatula senhousia. The sequence continues at coordinate 10,284 of CAXARO010000680.1, forward strand.
ACACTGGTTTGAATGAAAAAATAAATATCATTTTTCGCAATTTGAAAAATGGCTTATTTTGAAACAGACTATAACCTAGTAAAATCACCCAAAATCCGACCAATTTTGGCATTTATAATTACTTCTCTATCTAAACAAGACCTTGGTACCAGTTTGTGATACTTTACAGCATGAATAATATTTTTGCTTGCATTCTTTGTGTTACACCCATTTTTCGTAAAAATGACAATTTTCACGAACCGAAATTTCAGTCATGTTCTTACTTCAAATCCCATTTTAAATTTTTAAAAGTGTTTAAAAGTTTGGTATTTGTATATGCAAAATAAAACAAAAAACAGTTCCGACATTTATTGAAGCAATAATGATTTATCAAATATTCTTAGTGCCCATCCGATTTTCTCTTCATTTTCATTAATGTAGGAAAAAGAAACAGACTATAGTCTGGTTTTTTGTGTCTAAATTTAGATCAAGTGTCATAATACTTGTTTTTATATAGAACTTTCACTTTCAAAACGATTAAAGTTTCAAACCAAAGGGTGCATTGTAAAAAATCATTTTTCGTCTAGGTTACAATAGCGTATTGATTTACAATGCAGTTTCCATAGGGGGGTACCCTGGTTTTCGATTTTTTTAAAAATAGATCTTACCCGAATTTTAATTTCTTTGGCACAGAACCTTTGTGTTGACATGCATAGGTTTATTTTTAGCCAATAAAAAATTGGGGTTCGTGCGGCGTTTATGGGCGTATTTTTTGGTCGAAAAAAGGGGGGTGCTTTTTTAACGTTATTTCAAGTGCACATTTTTACATTATTATGAGCGCATAGGTGACTTCAGAATTTCTTTGCCAGTATTACCCAAAAGCTTGCTTGGTGCTATATTTAGAAACAACAAATATATTAACCAATGGAAATCATTTCTGTATTTTCTCCTACGCTTTATGTTGGGTTCAAAAACTTACCGGTGACCGGGATTTGCTAATGCGCAATTGTAACCTATACTCTGGACATATGAATTAGGGAAAATCTTTTACTTCATTAAAAGATACCTTATTATATTTTGAGTTTATATTACAAATGGCAGATTATAATCTTTTCTTTTACGCCAAGGGGAGCTGATCAAAGAGAGGTACCCCCTTCTTGAAAAGGTCGAAAAAATTTGGAGGGTTGTTTGAGGAAATACGGTATTTCACAAAGATGTTTTAACTTGCCGTAAAAATTGTTGCCGATTTTTTGGAAGATGTATATGTACTCAAAAGAACGGGCATAGTTTGAATTCTGCTTTTGAGTGTTTACTTCAAAACACTGGTTTGAATGAAAAAATAAATATCATTTTTCGCAATTTGAAAAATGGCTTATTTTGAAACAGACTATAACCTAGTAAAATCACCCAAAATCCGACCAATTTTGGCATTTATAATTACTTCTCTATCTAAACAAGACCTTGGTACCAGTTTGTGATACTTTACAGCATGAATAATATTTTTGCTTGCATTCTTTGTGTTACACCCATTTTTCGTAAAAATGACAATTTTCACGAACCGAAATTTCAGTCATGTTCTTACTTCAAATCCCATTTTAAATTTTTAAAAGTGTTTAAAAGTTTGGTATTTGTATATGCAAAATAAAACAAAAAACAGTTCCGACATTTATTGAAGCAATAATGATTTATCAAATATTCTTAGTGCCCATCCGATTTTCTCTTCATTTTCATTAATGTAGGAAAAAGAAACAGACTATAGTCTGGTTTTTTGTGTCTAAATTTAGATCAAGTGTCATAATACTTGTTTTTATATAGAACTTTCACTTTCAAAACGATTAAAGTTTCAAACCAAAGGGTGCATTGTAAAAAATCATTTTTCGTCTAGGTTACAATAGCGTATTGATTTACAATGCAGTTTCCATAGGGGGGTACCCTGGTTTTCGATTTTTTTAAAAATAGATCTTACCCGAATTTTAATTTCTTTGGCACAGAACCTTTGTGTTGACATGCATAGGTTTATTTTTAGCCAATAAAAAATTGGGGTTCGTGCGGCGTTTATGGGCGTATTTTTTGGTCGAAAAAAGGGGGGTGCTTTTTTAACGTTATTTCAAGTGCACATTTTTACATTATTATGAGCGCATAGGTGACTTCAGAATTTCTTTGCCAGTATTACCCAAAAGCTTGCTTGGTGCTATATTTAGAAACAACAAATATATTAACCAATGGAAATCATTTCTGTATTTTCTCCTACGCTTTATGTTGGGTTCAAAAACTTACCGGTGACCGGGATTTGCTAATGCGCAATTGTAACCTATACTCTGGACATATGAATTAGGGAAAATCTTTTACTTCATTAAAAGATACCTTATTATATTTTGAGTTTATATTACAAATGGCAGATTATAATCTTTTCTTTTACGCCAAGGGGAGCTGATCAAAGAGAGGTACCCCCTTCTTGAAAAGGTCGAAAAAATTTGGAGGGTTGTTTGAGGAAATACGGTATTTCACAAAGATGTTTTAACTTGCCGTAAAAATTGTTGCCGATTTTTTGGAAGATGTATATGTACTCAAAAGAACGGGCATAGTTTGAATTCTGCTTTTGAGTGTTTACTTCAAAACACTGGTTTGAATGAAAAAATAAATATCATTTTTCGCAATTTGAAAAATGGCTTATTTTGAAACAGACTATAACCTAGTAAAATCACCCAAAATCCGACCAATTTTGGCATTTATAATTACTTCTCTATCTAAACAAGACCTTGGTACCAGTTTGTGATACTTTACAGCATGAATAATATTTTTGCTTGCATTCTTTGTGTTACACCCATTTTTCGTAAAAATGACAATTTTCACGAACCGAAATTTCAGTCATGTTCTTACTTCAAATCCCATTTTAAATTTTTAAAAGTGTTTAAAAGTTTGGTATTTGTATATGCAAAATAAAACAAAAAACAGTTCCGACATTTATTGAAGCAATAATGATTTATCAAATATTCTTAGTGCCCATCCGATTTTCTCTTCATTTTCATTAATGTAGGAAAAAGAAACAGACTATAGTCTGGTTTTTTGTGTCTAAATTTAGATCAAGTGTCATAATACTTGTTTTTATATAGAACTTTCACTTTCAAAACGATTAAAGTTTCAAACCAAAGGGTGCATTGTAAAAAATCATTTTTCGTCTAGGTTACAATAGCGTATTGATTTACAATGCAGTTTCCATAGGGGGGTACCCTGGTTTTCGATTTTTTTAAAAATAGATCTTACCCGAATTTTAATTTCTTTGGCACAGAACCTTTGTGTTGACATGCATAGGTTTATTTTTAGCCAATAAAAAATTGGGGTTCGTGCGGCGTTTATGGGCGTATTTTTTGGTCGAAAAAAGGGGGGTGCTTTTTTAACGTTATTTCAAGTGCACATTTTTACATTATTATGAGCGCATAGGTGACTTCAGAATTTCTTTGCCAGTATTACCCAAAAGCTTGCTTGGTGCTATATTTAGAAACAACAAATATATTAACCAATGGAAATCATTTCTGTATTTTCTCCTACGCTTTATGTTGGGTTCAAAAACTTACCGGTGACCGGGATTTGCTAATGCGCAATTGTAACCTATACTCTGGACATATGAATTAGGGAAAATCTTTTACTTCATTAAAAGATACCTTATTATATTTTGAGTTTATATTACAAATGGCAGATTATAATCTTTTCTTTTACGCCAAGGGGAGCTGATCAAAGAGAGGTACCCCCTTCTTGAAAAGGTCGAAAAAATTTGGAGGGTTGTTTGAGGAAATACGGTATTTCACAAAGATGTTTTAACTTGCCGTAAAAATTGTTGCCGATTTTTTGGAAGATGTATATGTACTCAAAAGAACGGGCATAGTTTGAATTCTGCTTTTGAGTGTTTACTTCAAAACACTGGTTTGAATGAAAAAATAAATATCATTTTTCGCAATTTGAAAAATGGCTTATTTTGAAACAGACTATAACCTAGTAAAATCACCCAAAATCCGACCAATTTTGGCATTTATAATTACTTCTCTATCTAAACAAGACCTTGGTACCAGTTTGTGATACTTTACAGCATGAATAATATTTTTGCTTGCATTCTTTGTGTTACACCCATTTTTCGTAAAAATGACAATTTTCACGAACCGAAATTTCAGTCATGTTCTTACTTCAAATCCCATTTTAAATTTTTAAAAGTGTTTAAAAGTTTGGTATTTGTATATGCAAAATAAAACAAAAAACAGTTCCGACATTTATTGAAGCAATAATGATTTATCAAATATTCTTAGTGCCCATCCGATTTTCTCTTCATTTTCATTAATGTAGGAAAAAGAAACAGACTATAGTCTGGTTTTTTGTGTCTAAATTTAGATCAAGTGTCATAATACTTGTTTTTATATAGAACTTTCACTTTCAAAACGATTAAAGTTTCAAACCAAAGGGTGCATTGTAAAAAATCATTTTTCGTCTAGGTTACAATAGCGTATTGATTTACAATGCAGTTTCCATAGGGGGGTACCCTGGTTTTCGATTTTTTTAAAAATAGATCTTACCCGAATTTTAATTTCTTTGGCACAGAACCTTTGTGTTGACATGCATAGGTTTATTTTTAGCCAATAAAAAATTGGGGTTCGTGCGGCGTTTATGGGCGTATTTTTTGGTCGAAAAAAGGGGGGTGCTTTTTTAACGTTATTTCAAGTGCACATTTTTACATTATTATGAGCGCATAGGTGACTTCAGAATTTCTTTGCCAGTATTACCCAAAAGCTTGCTTGGTGCTATATTTAGAAACAACAAATATATTAACCAATGGAAATCATTTCTGTATTTTCTCCTACGCTTTATGTTGGGTTCAAAAACTTACCGGTGACCGGGATTTGCTAATGCGCAATTGTAACCTATACTCTGGACATATGAATTAGGGAAAATCTTTTACTTCATTAAAAGATACCTTATTATATTTTGAGTTTATATTACAAATGGCAGATTATAATCTTTTCTTTTACGCCAAGGGGAGCTGATCAAAGAGAGGTACCCCCTTCTTGAAAAGGTCGAAAAAATTTGGAGGGTTGTTTGAGGAAATACGGTATTTCACAAAGATGTTTTAACTTGCCGTAAAAATTGTTGCCGATTTTTTGGAAGATGTATATGTACTCAAAAGAACGGGCATAGTTTGAATTCTGCTTTTGAGTGTTTACTTCAAAACACTGGTTTGAATGAAAAAATAAATATCATTTTTCGCAATTTGAAAAATGGCTTATTTTGAAACAGACTATAACCTAGTAAAATCACCCAAAATCCGACCAATTTTGGCATTTATAATTACTTCTCTATCTAAACAAGACCTTGGTACCAGTTTGTGATACTTTACAGCATGAATAATATTTTTGCTTGCATTCTTTGTGTTACACCCATTTTTCGTAAAAATGACAATTTTCACGAACCGAAATTTCAGTCATGTTCTTACTTCAAATCCCATTTTAAATTTTTAAAAGTGTTTAAAAGTTTGGTATTTGTATATGCAAAATAAAACAAAAAACAGTTCCGACATTTATTGAAGCAATAATGATTTATCAAATATTCTTAGTGCCCATCCGATTTTCTCTTCATTTTCATTAATGTAGGAAAAAGAAACAGACTATAGTCTGGTTTTTTGTGTCTAAATTTAGATCAAGTGTCATAATACTTGTTTTTATATAGAACTTTCACTTTCAAAACGATTAAAGTTTCAAACCAAAGGGTGCATTGTAAAAAATCATTTTTCGTCTAGGTTACAATAGCGTATTGATTTACAATGCAGTTTCCATAGGGGGGTACCCTGGTTTTCGATTTTTTTAAAAATAGATCTTACCCGAATTTTAATTTCTTTGGCACAGAACCTTTGTGTTGACATGCATAGGTTTATTTTTAGCCAATAAAAAATTGGGGTTCGTGCGGCGTTTATGGGCGTATTTTTTGGTCGAAAAAAGGGGGGTGCTTTTTTAACGTTATTTCAAGTGCACATTTTTACATTATTATGAGCGCATAGGTGACTTCAGAATTTCTTTGCCAGTATTACCCAAAAGCTTGCTTGGTGCTATATTTAGAAACAACAAATATATTAACCAATGGAAATCATTTCTGTATTTTCTCCTACGCTTTATGTTGGGTTCAAAAACTTACCGGTGACCGGGATTTGCTAATGCGCAATTGTAACCTATACTCTGGACATATGAATTAGGGAAAATCTTTTACTTCATTAAAAGATACCTTATTATATTTTGAGTTTATATTACAAATGGCAGATTATAATCTTTTCTTTTACGCCAAGGGGAGCTGATCAAAGAGAGGTACCCCCTTCTTGAAAAGGTCGAAAAAATTTGGAGGGTTGTTTGAGGAAATACGGTATTTCACAAAGATGTTTTAACTTGCCGTAAAAATTGTTGCCGATTTTTTGGAAGATGTATATGTACTCAAAAGAACGGGCATAGTTTGAATTCTGCTTTTGAGTGTTTACTTCAAAACACTGGTTTGAATGAAAAAATAAATATCATTTTTCGCAATTTGAAAAATGGCTTATTTTGAAACAGACTATAACCTAGTAAAATCACCCAAAATCCGACCAATTTTGGCATTTATAATTACTTCTCTATCTAAACAAGACCTTGGTACCAGTTTGTGATACTTTACAGCATGAATAATATTTTTGCTTGCATTCTTTGTGTTACACCCATTTTTCGTAAAAATGACAATTTTCACGAACCGAAATTTCAGTCATGTTCTTACTTCAAATCCCATTTTAAATTTTTAAAAGTGTTTAAAAGTTTGGTATTTGTATATGCAAAATAAAACAAAAAACAGTTCCGACATTTATTGAAGCAATAATGATTTATCAAATATTCTTAGTGCCCATCCGATTTTCTCTTCATTTTCATTAATGTAGGAAAAAGAAACAGACTATAGTCTGGTTTTTTGTGTCTAAATTTAGATCAAGTGTCATAATACTTGTTTTTATATAGAACTTTCACTTTCAAAACGATTAAAGTTTCAAACCAAAGGGTGCATTGTAAAAAATCATTTTTCGTCTAGGTTACAATAGCGTATTGATTTACAATGCAGTTTCCATAGGGGGGTACCCTGGTTTTCGATTTTTTTAAAAATAGATCTTACCCGAATTTTAATTTCTTTGGCACAGAACCTTTGTGTTGACATGCATAGGTTTATTTTTAGCCAATAAAAAATTGGGGTTCGTGCGGCGTTTATGGGCGTATTTTTTGGTCGAAAAAAGGGGGGTGCTTTTTTAACGTTATTTCAAGTGCACATTTTTACATTATTATGAGCGCATAGGTGACTTCAGAATTTCTTTGCCAGTATTACCCAAAAGCTTGCTTGGTGCTATATTTAGAAACAACAAATATATTAACCAATGGAAATCATTTCTGTATTTTCTCCTACGCTTTATGTTGGGTTCAAAAACTTACCGGTGACCGGGATTTGCTAATGCGCAATTGTAACCTCTAGTCACCTAAAAATCGAAAATTGCCTCGAAATTAAAATTTACGAATTTTTATTTGGAAAATCGAAAATAAACAATAAGATACTATACTTTTACACATTACTTCCAATTTTCATAAAATATTCCGAAATAAAGATTTTAGAGCATTTTGAAATATTTGGGTTAGCGGATGTTGGCCCGGGTCCGGTTTACTCGTTTTAGTCACAACCTAAAATCAAAATTATTACTTCCTGTTTTGGTCACGAGAAAATCCAGACCGAGCCACTTTTGGCAGAAAAACACCGATTCTCGATTATTTAGACAATGTCATTTTAATTTAACAAGCAAAAAAGGTAGGCAATCTAAAAATTGTTCTTTTAAATTCTGAAGTTCTGATCATATTGTTTTATAAATTATAAAATTCTATAAAGTAATTTTTTTTATTCATGTTTCTACTGTGTCTCAGGTGTGGACAAAGCCAACCCCCTCATGCCGAACGACTCCCAGTGTCCACCAGGAACAGTTCATCCAATCATAGGCCATCTTTGTCCAGCAGGACATTATTGTCCACTTGTTACAGACTATCCCATTGGCTGTCCACCTGTATCATACCAAAATCTTGCATGTATATTACTATAACAAACATCTATTCAGCTAAACAGGTCGCTGAAAGATTCGAATTTATTTGAAAAATATAGAAAATATTAACATTATTTTGTATTTTGAAAATTTAAACTAATTTGAGTGCTGTACACCAGGATGATTTCTCTCATCGAGCATATCTCGAATTGTGCTGGATCTATAGTACCGAATTATTCTATCTTCCCGATGTACCAATGTTCACCTAGTACAACAGAAGATCAATCAATAAATAAGGAAAAAATTATTTCCAAGTACAAACCCGTTTTAATTAGAACACAATCTAATTTATAGTATGTTCTTGGATTGTTCTATGACGTTACATAACTTGCACATTCTACAATTACTTTAATGATGTTACGTTAATAAGACTAAATCATAACTTTTTGTTGTCACTTACCAGTTCAGCGATGATTATCTCCGAGATGAAACTGGTCAGTAAAGAACCGTGATTGAATATTTATTTATGTGAATTTTACACCAGAACTATAATAAACCGTTTATTTAGTGAATTTTCAACTTTTATTTTCATATAATGATGTGAATTGTGGAGATTTTACTTCATTTTGCGTACATTCAAATATATAGGTAAAAAACAAACTGAAATTTGGTTAAGCTCTATGCTGTTCATATTCTACCCAACTTAAGTTATACATGTAAAATAATGTTTGAATATAAAGATTTTTAAGTTAACTAAAAGAGCTAATTTTGCTACAAACAGTATATACATGTAACATGTTTAACAAGTATTAAATTTAGATATTTTTTTAAAAATCCTTCCAATGTTATTCTCATATATGCAATCATGGCAATGATAAAGGTACAAATGTAAATAAACAAAAGACTCATCTTGAAATATACTGAAACATCTCATATTTAACTTGTAGTTAATTGATTTATTGTACATAATGAAAAAAAGTTGACTGTGTGTTGTTGTGTGGGGCATCATGTCTTTTTGATATATTCTTGAGTTTCTTGTAAAAAAAGCTCTTAATTCATGTAATTGTCACTTCAGTATCTTTGATGAATATTTTGAAAAGGAGACAAAACACATTGCAGAAGCAGGTATAATGTGCCTTGGGGTTTATTTATTCTATTACATGTAATTGTAAATAAAATGTATATCTTTGTACATGTATGTGATAACAATACTTACAAAAAAAATTAAAAGTTTGATTTTATTCTTATTGTAGACCACTTCAGTACAGTATTACCTGTGGACTCCATGATGGCTTCGGAGTCGTTTTCTGATGGCAGTGATCGTACACCCCTCCTATCTGGCCAATCTACACCCCGGACTCGATTAGTATGGCAGATGTCCCAATCGGTGGCCTACCAGCTGACAGATTTAAATGGAATGGGACGTTCAAATGGGAAAGCCACAAACAGAACACTGGGGACATTTGCTGGGGTATTCTGTCCTGTAGCCTTGTCTATGTTCAGCACACTTCTTTTTCTAAGAGCAGGTAAATAGTTTGGTTGCATTTTTGTCTCACTGCAACGAATGTCGCAAAAGGCAAGACTTAGGCATGGTGATTCTGCTGGCATCAGTGGCGTCAGTGGCGCCCACAATTGGTTTAATGTGAACTAGTTATGTTATACCATTGACATGATTGATATTTGGTATGCATTTGCAACAGCATAAGTACAGATCAGTTTTAAAGGATTTCACCTGTATGCTACTGCAGTCACGGTCTACTGACTTTGAAAGGACAAGGTACAGTAAGGCCCATATTTGGCCCCCTGTAAGACTGAAAAGTTGAGCATTGATAAAGAGAAAAGTTTTTGTGCTATTCAGCAAGTCAAATAAATGAAAAAGCATGTGCAACTCAATTTTTAGGTACAATTGTACAGGTTATTTTCTTAAAATATCATGTCAAACATGACAAATTTATAAGTTTTTTGCCAAATTGGCCGAAAAATAGCAAAATTAAGGGTAATATTTTCCATTTTAAGATGCCAGCGACTACTTAGACCAAAGTTTTTGTTTATGAATTTTAAATTTCACTCTGAAATGAAAATGAATCCTCAACATATATTAATGCTTATATAAACAGTATGAGAGAAAGTCATCACAGTAACTTTGCACTATTGATTTGTGACAGGATCAACATAATCAAATAAAACTATAAAATTATTTTTCAATTGTAAAGAACTTTGAAAATACACAGATCATGAAGGGCTTAATTGATATTTTATAAAAGGATATGAAATAAATGAACATGAGACCATAACACATGAGCTGTACGACCATTTCAGAATTTTATTCCTTTAGCCAGTTATCCTTGTTTTTTTATCTTTAACAGGATTTGTTGTTGGTCAAGCTGGAATCTTGGAAACTGTTTTGCAGCTATTCTTAGCATACTTTATACTTCTTATGACAGTCCTGTCAATCTGTGCTGTTTCAACCAATGGTGCTGTGGAAGGAGGCGGAGCTTATTGTATCCTTTAGGCTAATTTGCATAAAATGTATTTATGTTGCCACAGAAAAGTATATAAGATGCCACTAGAGTGACCTTACAGTTCAAAGAGAGAGATTGCTGTCAGAAACAGTCCTGCAAACTAGAGTGATACATGTTACAGATATTATATATTCAATCTTAATAGGATACACTAAATCCACAGAAATTGAGACGTTAGATATGCATGGAAAATCTCATCAGTAGCTGTTCTTTCCCCCTGAAACTTATATTTTCTAAATCTAATGATAGTTAAATGTCATTTGTGATCATTGTTCAATTAAATTAGACATTTTTGGCCGAATTTCATGGAGTGAAAAGTCTGGGTTATAAAATGGTGAATGGCGGGCTGAGGGCGGGCGGGAAAAAAAATTTCGTAACAGTTTTCTCGGCAACTACTTATCACAGCCACTTAATATTTGGTATACAGCATCAGGGTTGGGTCCCATAATGTGGGATTCGATTTCATGTCTGTTACTCACCTACTTCCTGTTTAACGAAATCCAGTCATTTTTTGACTTTGACAGATTTTTATAATTCTTTTCCAATGTAAGCTTGGTTTGTTCGCTACAAACCAGTGACAGTCATATTCAAAATAAATCTTGCACACACTACCTTTGTATGAATTACTTTATCAACTAATAGCCATGATAGTAGTGACATTCTAAGTAAATCAAGTTTTTGATGGATGTGACATTAAATAACATGATAAAAGTTGTAGTAAAATTTTTCAAAAGCCTAGTTATTTTAAAGTTTGTCATTGGTTAAACTTTCGATTGTATCAACAACAAAATCCAGAAGGTATTATTCCAACAACCCTATATGAGTAAAAAATTTCAATTTCATCAAAGTTTATATTTTGTGCACATCTTTTATTAAACATGCATTTTTGGCTTACCTCACGAAAGTTAGGGATGGGGGGGGTATATGATACCCCAAGCATCAGCATACACATCCACTAACAAAATAATGGTTAAGATACTTAAGGTCCATTCCTGCATAAAGGCAAGTGCCACATCAACTATAATGGTATGGTAGATGCACCTAGTGATGCTTACCACTATGCATGCATGGATACTGGCTGTGACATATATTTTCTTCATGGATGACAGCTTATAACAGAAGAATTGATCTTACAGACAAGTTTGACATTAACCATATTAGTATAGTAAAATTTGTGTTGCTTTGCGCAATGCTTGTTTCATTGCTATAGGGTGGCTATGACCTATTTTTTGCCAAATCAGAAGCCCTCAAGGGGCAAATAGAGCATGAACATCAAGAAGTAAAGAACATGATTATTTTTTACATTGATGACTCCTTTAAAAAATTTTGAAACTCCATTCCTGCTCAGGGCTGTTCCAAAATTAAATGTGCTGGGGGGAAGGGGGGGGTCAGGAGGCACTTTTTTCTTCTCCCAACCACCCATTAAAAAATAATTGATTTTTATCATTGTTTCTTCACAAAATATTTCTGAAATACCCACCACCCACCATATACCCCGGTATGTAACAGAAGTTACTCCCCCCCCAACATTTAATTCTGGAACAGCCCTTATGAACAATACTGGGTACCAAGGGGTGAGCTCTGTTTAGAACTTTTTAAGTTTCCTTAACATAATGCAGATATGATAAGTAGAGCCTTGGGGCCAGAATTTGGAGGGAGCATTGGATTTCTGTTCTTTGTAGCAAACATCCTTGCCTGTGGACTCTATGTCACAGGTTTTGTTGAGGCTGTCTTGGATAGTTTTGGACCCCAGGGAAGCATGTTAGAGGCAAATGATTTTCACCTTCCTCTGGATAACAAAGAATGGTTTAAATATCTCTATTGTTCCATTGTACTGTTTTTCTGTCTGCTTATATGTATGGTTGGAGGAAGCATGTTTGCCAAAACTTTAGTTGTTATTTTTATGGTAAGTTAAATAGTGTACATGTATGCTTGATAAGTATTTATTGCTGTCTTTATAAAAAAAAATATGAGGAAAGACCAAATACCCAGCTATGTTGCCTTAGCAATAATTAACTTGTATATAAAAAAAAGTTTATGCATCATTTTATTGTGAGTGTTTAAAATTTGTTTTTTATCCCCTGCCGCAATGTGGAGCAGTGACATAGAAAAGCTGGGCATTTGTCTGTGTGTGCATCCATTTGTGTTTCACACTATTTTTCGTAACAGTTTTCTCAGGAACTATTTAAAATCATAGGCTTTTGATATTTGGTATGCAGCTTCAGGTAGGGGTCCTACATGTTGGGATATGGGTTTTCAGATCTGTCACTTATGTACTTCCTGTTTAATGAGTCGACTAAGATTTTTTCCACGGAACGGGCCCGGGACCTAGAATCAGTTCTTGTTTAATTGTCCCCCACCGCAACGCGGCGTAGGGACTTAGTAATGGTGTCCGTCCGTCCGTCACGTTTTTTTTGGGTGCAACTCCTCGGACACTACTGAACCGATGTTGCTGAAACTTTACACACTGATAGGGTACAATTAGTAGATGATCATCCCATATTTGAAATTTTCAAAATGGCTGCCGTTTCCATGGAAACTGAAGAAAGGTCAAAATATAGGACATTCAATATCTCAGTTACCTAGGTGCACAGGGTTCTGAAATTTTGTAGGCTGATAGACCAAAAGGTACTCTATATTAATACGAAAAAAAATTTGAAGCGATATTTACGGTTTTCGAGTTATTTATGAATTTGTGATTTTTCAGTTTGAAAAATGGGACTTTGTCAAATGTTTTTGTGGGTGCAACTCCTTGGATACTACTGAATGGATGTTGCTGAAACTTTACACACTGACAGGGTACTGTTAATAGGTGATCATCCCAAATATTTTGACAACCTATTTCTATCGTTTCTCAGAGAATGTATTGCTTGAATTGACATACCACACAACTTTTATGCAGCGGCGGGGGACACATGGCTAGGCGTAGCAATCTTGTTAAATTTAGTGTTTCCCAAAGTACATTCTATCTCATTTGACAATATATCCAAGTAACTGATATCCAATTTCGTGGAGTTTACTGTAATAGATTTATTTTGTGGAATTTAATTATCCTATAATGTATTTACAGGTTACAGTAATTTGTACTCTGTCAGTCTACATCAGCATTTTTGCCAAGCATGAACAAAAACTTGTCACCAATCCAAGAATAGATGAACTCATGAGAAAAAATGACTCAACTTGTGTTAACCAAACACTTTATACCGGGTTGTCAGGATCAACATTTAAAGATAATTTATACAGTATGCTATTGAAAATACTTTTTATGGTGCTGTTTTAGAAACACTGTGACTAATAATTTTATGAGCGGTTTAGAATTGCAAAAGTTTATATACGCACACACAAAAAACAGAAAAAAATATAGTCAGCCCAAATTGTCTCCATATTTACTTTTCATTTAAGAACGTTTTGTGAAAAGGGTAGGTTCAGTAATAACCAAAATTTGCCCAAATATCAGCTTGGAGTAATCTTCTTAAAATTACTGGGAAATATGTTTTTGAATCCTGTATTTTAAGGAATGCAAAAAACTAGCTATGCAATATTCAACAGCTTGGAGAAAACTGGGCTGAAACTCATGTGATTTCATGAAATATTTTGAATTTGACAATATTAGAGCATTTTCGGAGAGAAATCTCTTAATATAGCATAGACCACACACGTCGACAAGAACAATTTTGTGAAGATATTTGTATTTTTGCCTAATGAATAGATGAGAAAAAAATTAATGTTATCAAGGAATGTGCTCTATGCTAATTTGAAGAAAAACTACTAACAAATCTTCAAAAATGAAGCAAATATTGATATTTTCTGAGTTTTCAGCGTGTTTATGACGTCATAATATCATGCATGTTACCGTCACAATGTTAAATCGCTTTAATATGTAAAGTTTTGTTATCTAATGACTAAATTACACCAAATCCATTGTGATAGTACAAAGTTAACAATTATGTGAAAATATGGGGCCGATTTCAGCACTTCCTGAACATACTCCTTTGTTTTCTGCGAATCAGTGTATTAAAAGCAATTTGCAAAAGTTTACTACATCAGATATTAGCTGGTTTACAGAAGGTGATAACAAGTAAAAGTGGTACAACCTTCATAAACAGTGGCAATTTAATTATCAACAATACACAAGATTCATTTTAAGTCCAGAAATTGTTTTGACTAGTGTAGGACCGAAAATTATGTCATTAAAAATGATGTAATGTCAAGAAATCAGGGCTTAAACAACAAACATTCAACAGTGAGTAAGGAAAAGTTCTGTACTTTAATAAGATTAATTTGCAACATTGAACAAATTTTTTAAATAGTTACATTTCGGGTAGGGTAACTTTTTTCTGAAATAGACAATATAGTTCTGCACTTTCTAGCACTAAGTAAGACAGTTTTCTTTTAATTTCATTGCCGTCCTCTACAGAGTAAACTGATTGGAATTCAGTACCATATAGAACCAGTAAAAACGACAATGACAGATCAATGTGGGTAATGGATATGGTCTGAATCTCCTCTATTGAAAATAGCCAGCATCCTTCATAAATCAATATGACAGGTGGTCACCTTTGCTCTCTTGCAATTTGCTTAAAGTAGTTGTCTATGTCCATTAATTTTGATAGTTAGATATATATGTTCTATTTCAATAGGTAGTTATGAGAGAGATTACATTTCCCATGAAAAGATGACATTTGCAACAGTATTTGCCATATTATTTAGCAGTGTAACTGGTATCCTTAATGGGGCAAATATGTCAGGTTTGTATTACAGTAAGACAAGTGTTCTGTTTGATTTCTGTCTTTCCTTCTGTCATTCCATCTTGATTGTTTTCCTAATCACGTCTAGAATTTCAACAAACTTACATTCAAACCTATGAATTATGCCTTTGTAGAATTTTATAAAATTGCACACATAAAAGTCTTAGATGTAAGGAAACAGCCTATTGATTTGGGGACAATTTGTAAAAGGTCATGGTCATGATGGTCACAATTTTCAAATTCTATGATTTGTTTAGTTAAATATATTTCCAAAAATGCAGCATAACTTTTCAACACCTTGATAGAATTTCATTGCACACATAATGTCTTATGAGGTAAGGAGAAAGCCTTTTAATTTGGGGCTGTAGAGGTGAAAGGTCAAGGCCACAGATTTTCAAGATGAGGGACCCTGAGCTGTGCTCTTGTCTTATTTTTTTCTTCTTCCGAAAATGTAACATCTTGAGATTGCAATGGTTAATCAAGTATTTTTCAGAGACATTGTAACCAATTTTACAAATTGTTATTCAAGTACAGTAGTCCCCCTCACGAGAGACCACTCATTTGTAAGACCACCCCTTTTCAAAGGCCACATTTCTCTTGCATTAACTCATTTGTGAACAAAAGTACCTCATTTGGAAGACCACCCCTTTAACCTGACCAAAGACCACCCTTTTGAGTCAAAAATGACAAATTTCCCCCTCTTGAAAGACCACTTTTTTAAATTATATATATTTTATATACAAAATAAAACAGAAAAAATACCCTTTATAATTATATTTTTTTGACACAATATAAGAATGAATAAAGACATTTTATTTTCAAAATGTAGATATTGCATTTCTATAAGAAACCAAGCTTTCAATAGTGACTCTAGACACTTTAACCTTCATTTTGATTTAAAAAAATATTTTTATAACAACAAACTTCATTGTCCAAGCTGAGGCCCATTACTTCCCCAATTAACAATTGTTGACAAAAGTAAGTTAATTAATATAAATAAGGCCTTCATATTGTTTTCTTTTATGAAAGGGGATATTGAATGGCTTCAATTAGCTAAATAAACAGTTATGACACTAAAGAATTAACTGTAATTAATTTTTGGTTTATTGAACCATAAACTTAATTTTTCATGGTGCACATTGAATAATCCGCGAAGCGGATTATATTAAATGTGCACCATGAAAAATTCAGTTTATGGTTCTATAAACCAAAAAATTATTACAGTTAATTCTTATAAATAAATTTTATAATACATTCCAGCGAAAAATATTGAAATCACATTTTAATAAAAAATATTTTAAAATCAGTTAATATATCGAGCGCATAAATATAAATTTACACCTATCAATCAAAAAGCACGCGGAGTCCGTGCAACTGCAAAGTCAAAATTCTATAGCTTGTATTCTGGTTTAATCTGGATTTGACATTTAGATTTGGGCTTTAATTGCACGATAAAAAATCCAATAAAATTCTTCTGTTTTCTATAAAGTTAGCGTAAAAAAATCTTTCAAAGTAAATGCAACTAATAATTCTCTATTTTTTAATTATTATTAGAACTTTGGTTGAGAGGAAATTTTGCCAAATGATAAAGTTGTATATTCGATGTTGTTTTGAGATTTAGAAAACTGGTTTAACTTGTTTGACAGTAGATTCATTTGGGCGGAGTTTGCCATCAATTATTAACCATTTGTATTTTTAGTGGGCGTATATAAATAGCTGTATAAGCCAATTGAATTCTTTCGAGTTTTTTCGGTTCATTGGAAAATGTTCTTAATTTCTGAACAACGCAAAAGACACTAAAAATACTCTTAAATTTATTTATTTACTGATGACAAACTAATAAAATTTTACATAAACAGGTAATACAACATGATAATACATGTACACAAACAGAGGTACATAAAATAGATCTAAATAAGAAAACGTTTTTTTTTCTTTATTATTAATTTCATTATCAGTCACATCAGTATATAGCCAAAAATTATAAACTAAATAAACTAAAATAATTAATAAATCTAATTTGCACCCATACAATTACCTTAATACACAAGGTATACAATCAATATTGGGAAGTCACTTTTTCTTTGAAATTTTCAATTCCTTTTGAGAGACCACCCCTTTTGTAAGACCACTTTTCTGTTGCAAATAGGGTGGTCTTTCAAGAGGGGGACTACTGTAATCCGTAAAATGATTTTAAAAAATACTTATTTTTTATACTAATGTTATATTCATTGTTCATGACTATTCAATGTAGAATTGATGACAATTCATAATTGACAAGAGATTTGATGTTTATTTTTTCAGGTTGAATTGAAGGGTCCTATTAAATCATTCTAAATGGAACACTATTTGCTGTGACCTTCACTTTTGTTGTTTATTTTTAGGAGAATTAAAAGAACCTAGTAAAAACATCCCAAAAGGAACACTATCTGCTATCACCTTCACCTTTTCTTCATATTTCATACTGATGATATTGGTTGCTGCTTCCTGTGACAGATGTTTGTTACTGAATGATTATCTATTCCTGCAGTCTATAAACCTATGGAACCCATTTATACTGATTGGAATATTTGCTGCAACATTATCAGCAGCTCTTGGAAACTTGATTGGGGCGTCAAGAATATTACAGGCCTTAGCAAACGACCAGTTATTTTGTAAGTTGAATTGTATATATTGTTGTTTCTTGAACAAAGTGTTTGTCATATAAGGTACTATAAAATTAGTTTTTATTTCATCACAATACATGTAATTAAAGCTCCTCATTTGAACTTTCTGTAAGTAAAGTTTCATCAAATTCATCAAACAGCTTAGCTTGATGAAACTTTACATGAGCATAGTTCATCTTATAAAAATGTTTACATAGAAATTTTGCTCTAGAATATAATCTAGGAAAGATGATAGACAAAGCTTTAAGAAATAGTGAATAACAGTTTAATAATAACTCAAAACATGCACATCTGAAAATAAATTCAAGTATGTGAATTAACAGATTTCTGCTCTCTCAAAAATCTTAATTCTTTTCTTTCTTTGTTCATGATGTAGTAAAATACATCATATGGAGATTAATGTGAAAATATTCAAGACTAAATTCTCTTGCCGTCAGATTTGGTGTCGTAAAAAGGGACAATCAAAAACATTACTTGTTACAAATACTTTATCCTTATATTTTTTGTATCTGAAATTCTAAATAATTCACCATGAAAATACATGTTGTACCTTCATTTATCTCATTAAGAAGTTTCCATATAATGTAAAATTGTTTTTCCCTATATAGTCGAATAAATATATTTATAAGGGTAAGATGGCTCCTCCTTTTATTTATGTTCTAAAAAGAAAATACCAAAATAAAGTAAATGTTTTAATAAACTTGCACATGTGTTTTTATTAGGGATACTGTTAGATCCAGCTAGAAAAGTAACTAAGGGAGGTAACCCATACATTGCTGTTCTGATTTCCTGGTTTCTTGTTCAGGTAAGTGATTCTGTAGATCCAGCTAGAAAGGCAACTAGGGGAGGTAACCCATACATTGCTGTGCTGATTACCTGGTTTCTTGTTCAGGTGATTCTGTAGATCCAGCTAGAAAGGTAACTAGGGGAGGTAACCCTTCATTGCTAGCTGATTTCCTGGTTTCTTGTTTAGGTGATTCTGTAGATCCAGCTAGAAAGGTAACTAGGGGAGGTAACCCATACATTGCTAGCTGATTTCCTGGTTTCTTGTTCAGGTGATTCTGTAGATCCAGCTAGAAAGGTAACTAGGGGAGGTAACCCTTCATTGCTAGCTGATTTCCTGGTTTCTTGTTCATGTAAGTGATTTTGTAGATCCAGCTAGAAAGGTAACTAGGGGAGGTAACCCATACATTGCTGTGCTGATTTCCTGGTTTCTTGTTCATGTAACGAAGTGATTCTGTAGAACCAGGCTAGAAAGGTAACTAGGGAGGTAACCCATACATTGCTAGCTGATTTCCTGGTTTCTTGTTCAGGTAAGTGATTCTATAGAACCAGCTAGAAAGGTAACTAGGGGAGGTAACCCATACATTGCTGTGCTGATTTCCTGGTTTCTTGTTCAGGTAAGTGATTCTGTAAAACCAGCTAGAAAGCTAACTAAGGGAGGTAACCCTTCATTGCTAGCTGGTTTCTTGTTCAGGTAAGTGATTCTGTAGAACCAGCAAGAAAGCTAACTAAGGGAGGTAACCCACTTATTGCTAGCTGATTTCCTGGTTTCTTGTTCAGGTTAGTGATTTAATGTTTATGATTCTGAAAGAAGCTGCAAGAAAAAAAAATTGGTTCAAGGACGAGGAATCTTGAAGAAATTTTGATTTGGTTTTTAAAGATATGTGTAAGAATCTTGTTTTGACTTAATTTGGCAATACGCCATTTCCGAGATAGGAGGGAATGGCTAGTTTTCTCGGGGGTGATTCTTTTATTAGAATTTTTTAAAAGCATGTCAACTTCCGGTGCATGAATGAGCAAAGGGTAAAAATATATATGCTTCGTTATTTATTAACGATGGAATCTGAGATTTTAGAAATTTTTCTACACAGGTAAGAAAACTTGTCTTATTTATTGAAGTATTTACCATTTACAGAAATATGATTGTTCTCATAATTTCACAGACGCTTTTGTGTAAGCTTATGGGGCAGCAAACCAGTTTGCTTCAAAAACTGGTAAAGTCACATGATAAATTCTATCTAATTGAGGGATTTTACCGGAAAAGCAATGAACTCGAAAATTGCGTATTGGGCCCTTCCTTTTTTGAAACTACATGTACATGGATTCTAGTTTGACAAAATGTGTTTTAAATTTACCAATGCCAAAAGCAATTTAAGATATCAAATATCAGGAAATATTCAACTTGTGACAGTCCACTTGGTTAAAAGTGGATTTTTCATGAAATGTATTTGTTGAAAATTACCATTTCCTTAAAGAATATAGGTAAGGAAGTATTGATGGGTTTCAAGGGCAGTTTGTATTTTGAGATTTTTTAAGCTTTGATGTTTAACAGACAGATCATGTTAGTAAGAGGTTGTTCATAGTACTGGTAATGAATATAAACAAATTACCTTAACACAGACATTTTGATTGTAAAGCAAATTTACTCCAATTCTAAGTCATTAAAAATCAGTTCAGCTACTTTGAGCAAATATATTAGAAAATGATAATTAAGCATAGATGTATACACTGCTGTGGTTTCATTATTATTCGTGGGTATTAATATTCGTGGTCTTCATGGGTGGCCTTAAGCTTGATCAAGGAAATTTGATACCCCACGAAAAGAAAATTTAACATTGTTCTGTATGCTTCAGCCTTCAGAACCACCAATTTAAGAACTATGAACTGATACTTTTTTATCAAACCACAAAACTTTGGTACCCACAAAAAGAGAGTCCACAGTATTAGATATTTGTTTTCTTTTACAGTTAGTGTTATTGATAGGTTCCTTGAATGAGATTGCTCCAGCCACGTCTGTGTTCTTTCTGTTGTCCTACGCCTCGGTCAATCTAGCCTGTCTAGCCTTAGAGTTAGCATCGGCACCTAATTTTAGGTAAGCAACATATAACATTTTTAAAAGCGG
Source organism: Arcuatula senhousia (assembly GCA_963971305.1). NCBI lineage: Eukaryota > Metazoa > Mollusca > Bivalvia > Mytilida > Mytilidae > Arcuatula > Arcuatula senhousia. Next base: position 31,166 of record CAXARO010000680.1, read on the forward strand.
TATTTTTCAAGACCCTCAGCATCTTACAAAATATGATTTGGGCGAAACATGCCGTACATAAACAAATAAATATTTGCAGACCAATAGAGAATTCTTGTGATCTATTTGCTACAATTATTATAAAAGTTCAGATAAAAGACTGCTGTAGACCAATTTATTTTAATGACAATTATTTTCTTAAACGAAATGAAATTCACATATTTGAGCCGAGACAAATATATGAATTTAACAAAAACAGCTTTTTCCCATTTATGAAATAAGACTACCAAATTTGGTAGAGTGCTCCACAATTAAAACTGTGTGCATTAAAGAAAGTATAAGACTAGCATGACTAGTCTATAATACACTTATTTACACTGACATTATTACTTGATATATTTTACAAACAATCCTTTTGGCATATCTGGGTTCTAGAAATGATTTTATCAATTATTATTTTTTTGTTATTTGTTTCAGACCAACCTTTCAGATTTTTACATGGCACACCTGTGTATTAGGGATGATTGGCAGTATCACAATGTGTTTCCTCGTGAGCCCCATCTACAGTTCTGTAGCTATCATTATAATGCTGGTCTTGGTGATTGTTCTACACTTCCGCTCTGTAGCTTCTGAGTGGGGCTCAATAAGTCAAGCTCTGATATTTCACCAGGTAAATTATTTTGATCATTGTCTTTTTTTATTGTCAACTGCATCATTGTGGAAAGGAACACATTTGCCATTGGGTTCCTTTGTTACTTTTTATTTGTCTTGCATACTATAGATACACTTTATAGCAATTTGAAGTTCACTTTCCATTTATTTCCTTTTTATTGAATACCTATAAGCATGTAACATAATGTCTTTAAATGAATGAACGAACTAAGACTACAATTTTATAGGCTATTAGATACCAGTAATTGATAGCAATAGAATGTGTTATCAGTGTACCTGTACATGGTTAAGCATCTACCTTTTATAATTGAAATTCATATAAAAAACTTCTTACATTTAATTTAATAATGCCATTCATATAAACTGTAAAACTGAAGTATAAATTTTGTTTTCCTTTCAATATACAGGTCAGAAAGTACCTGTTGATGCTAGACCCAAGAAAGGCCCATATAAAGTACTGGAGGCCACAGATTCTGCTCCTAGTAGCCCACCCTAAGCAATCCTGTGAACTTATCAACTTTGTTAACGATATAAAAAAGGGGGGTCTATTTGTTATTGGTCATGTCAAACTTGGAAATTTAGATGTCTTTGATTATGATCCTGTACAACGAGAATACCCCCAGTGGATGAGTTTGATTGACACACTCAAGGTCAAGGCCTTTGTAGAAACGACCTTGGCAGCTTCCATCTCAGAGGGAGTGAACCATCTTATCCGTGTATCTGGTTTAGGAGGGATGAAACCAAATACTGTTTGTTTTGGTTTCTATGACAACAACAAACCACATGATTCCTTGGCGAAATGTATGAAACGTAAAAGACGATTTTTTTCTTCAGAGGACCTCCTTTTGAGTAATGAAAGTGAAAAGGTGTTTGAAAATAACCAAATAAGATCAGAGCATTCTAAAAAGTCTCAGACATCATCAGATTATGTGAAAATGATTTATGATGCTTTGAAATTACAGAAAAATGTATGTGTTTGTCGCCACTTCAACAATCTTGATAAAAATGCCATATTGAAATCACATCAGGAGTATTACATTGATGTCTGGCCTCTGAATTTGTTCAGACCTAACACAAGCAATGTATTTGATGACACTTGTCTATTCATGCTCCAGTTAGCCTGTATTCTTGACATGGTGCCTGGTTGGAAATCCAAAACTAAACTACGGGTCATTTTGTGTACTAATGTTGAAGGTACTACTGGTACCACCATGATGCGTAAATTAGAAAAAGTCCTCAAAACGTTTAGAATTCCTGCAAAAATTCAACCTATCTGTCTTGACCTTGGTCAGAACCCATCGATTGAAATGTCAGAAGATGAAGATCACCAGATGGCATTCTATAAATCGGTACCAGAAAGTTTAGTGCAATCTATAAATAAACGAATCGTAGAATGTTCCAGAAACACTGCCGTGACCTTTATGTACCTACCCCGACCTCCTCAAGACAAGACAGGACAGTTGGAGTACTTACTCAGTCTCACTGCCTTGACCAATGATATGCCTCCCACTGTACTGGTTCACGGACTGAACCCTGTTATATCAACAACCTTGTAAAGAATTCTTAAAGTGCAAAAAAACTTATTATTTGAGGAGTACCAATTTTTATGTTTTTCATTTATTGACCTATGGGTGATCATGATTTGAGAACTGAATGGATTGAAATGAGTCCTTGTTGTTGACAGGAAAAAGTTTTAAATTCACAAATTTGTAAATCCATTAAATCATATGTTACATAAAAATTAGTATCCACAAAATTAGGTATAACAGTTTTGAGATTAAGTTGTAAAATGTCTTCAAAACATTCCATAATTTTGCAAAAAAAAATGCTCATTTGAAATGGACTTTTGCATTTCTGTGATTCTACTCTTAATGTGATCATGTAAATATATGTATGAAGTTTTTGGAAATCAATTTAATGTATCTGCTTACTCTGGTTATGTTGGACCCTTTATTTATTTCTAAACTTTTTTGTACATGCATATTTTTGAAAAAAAATGGAATTTACTGTTATAAATGGATAAATGTTGTCATGAAAACACTAAGATATTATATATTTTATTTAATACACCATATACACAGTTTACATCGTAAACTATTTTCAGATCAAATCTCATCATAATGGACAGAAGTTAGTTGTAGAAAAAACAAAGATTGTCATGTCTGTCAAATTTAGTTTTTTTATATCTGTGTTTTTCTCTCAAAGAGTTAATTTTACCATGTTAATGATAAGACACTTTATGTTGATGGTGATTTGTTTTACTCTACCCAGTGGGTACTCACTTTCTTTCTGTCTAACAAAATCCAGTCATTATGTACTTTGACCTTTTGAATTTTCAGTATTCTTCAGGTTAAATGTTAGGCTGATAGTGGCTTTGTTTCACTCCACCCATTTGTTTGAAAATGGCAAGCCTCTGACATAAACACATGTACATGAAAAACAGAAAGTCTAATGTTTATTGCTTTTTATCATATAAATGTGTCTTCTATTCACACAAATTTAATAGCTTCTGAATGTACTTTTATGTTAAAAAAAAAATTAAATCATCAACATTGGCCTTACCGGACTAGACATTCATGACGTTGGTTCACCTATTTCAAATTTTTTATAAAGAATATTATGTATATAGAAAATAATGAGATGTGGAATAAGTGTACGTGACACAGCCCACAATCAAGCGGCAATTCAGAAAAACCACAATGGACAACCGCCTTCAACGAGGCCATTCGGCACTGCTCGCAGTTCTGCCATTGGCCCATGGTCTAAATAAAATGCATATAATTCAAATCCAGTCTTAATGCTTTTCATGATCATTTTATTTTTTTCATGATCATTTTATTTTTTTCATGATCATTTTATTGTTAATGCAAATACCAAAGGCTGTAGTAGGCAACCCTCAGGTAGTATATAATTTTTATTAATGTCTTTATTGAAGACAGATTTTTTGTGGCTTTCATGGTTTTGGTCAGCATGGTCAGTTGCAAAATAAAATTTGATTCCCAATTCCATGAATGCATTATTTTTTTTTTTATTTCTTTAATGACTTTTTTAGATCATGAATCCAAAGAAATCTACATAAACAAGCCTCATAAATTCATAAATGATTTTTGTTTTCAATGAACCTTGGTAGGATTTTCAATATATCTAAAAAAAAATAATAAAATGAAAATGAATTTGCCATATTCCCTTGGAAAAAAATATTTCACAAAACCAGTCAATGAGAAAGTCCCTGACATGAGTGTAGATTACACATCTATCCTGAGTTGCCATTTTGGTTCATGTTGTGCAATGATTATATTATTGATACATATGTATCATATTTTTATGTCGCCTGCAACGTGTTGCAGAAGCGACATATAGGGTTACTTTGGCACTATCCGTCATCCTGCAGCGTCACAAAAATTTCAGTCGTTTTTTTTAAACGTTTTATATATAATGGACATAGATGCCAAATTTTCGTCGCAGTTTTTCAGGCAACTACATGCCACAGCCTCTTGATATTTGATATGTAGCTTCATCACACAGTACTATAAGGTGTAAGGTGAATTAATGGCCAAAAGTTAACTACTTCCTGTTTGGCGAACAAACATAGATACGCAGGCGATATATGCCTTCCGGTGAAGGCTCCATCTAGTTATTTAACATTCTGACCCCTATGCAAGATAAGTGCTTATTGTTTTTACGAATTTATTATAATTATGTGTACTTTCTAGTCTCGATCATTATTATTTATTATGAATTTGCCTTACAGTTTGTTGGATTTGTTTACAAGCTGCCATGCTGAAAAAAAAATAATAGTGCCTTTGGTTCAATTGATGCTTTTGATCAATGGAAATATATTCTAATTTTGTTTTATTGTAAACTAAGTTTATTTCTAATTTAAAGAAGAGATTTTGATACGACTCCAATCTTAAGTGATAAAGTTTCATGTTATACATTCTATTTTGTTTGATGTCTGTCTGTACCCTGTTAGTCTCCATGGGATTGTGAAAAAAAAATATTTTGCACAGCTCAAAGAAAAATAAAGTTAATGTCTAATTTGATTTCAAGCTTTGTTTGAAAAATAGATTTCATTTAGAACAAAATTAATACATCTTATTTTGAACTTTAAAATTTTAATTTCCTAATCAAGGAAAGATAAATCAAACTGAATTTTCTTATGATAAATATTTGAATTCAGCAAAAATAAAAATTCAAGTTCTTCATGTTATTTTGGACCAGGCGGCGTAATTTGGCAAGGTATCAAATAATGTCCCACATGGTGCCTTTCTCAGCTTTGAAATAGCAAGGATGTGTTAGATAGTTTTAGTCTCGCCTGCGAAGCAGAGTGGGACATAGGTGTTACTTTACCAGCGGTGGCGACAGCGGCGTTAACTTTTTGGAAAAGTGTTATGAGCACCTCCATATCTCAAGAACTATAGGTCCTGGGTTGATGAAACTTGGTATGCATATGCCCCAGTAGTAGCTTAGCACAGTAGCATCCCCATCTTTTGACCTTGACCTTGATTTTCCGGTTGAGTGACTTGACAATTTTCAATACATATAATAGCAATGGAAAAGTTTTGGGAGCAGCTCCATATCTCAAGAACTATAAGTCCTAGGTTGATGAAACTTGGTATGGGTATGCCCCAGTAGTAGCTCAGCACAGTTGCATCCCCATCTTTTGACCTTGACCTTGATTTTTCGGTTGAGTGACTTTGACAATTTTCAATACATATACACATGTAATAGCAATGGAAAAGTTTTGCGAGCAACTCCATATCTCAAGAACTATAAGTCCTTGGTTGATGAAACTTGGTATGCATATGTCCCAGTAGTAGCTTAGCACAGTTACATCCTCATCTTTTGACATTGGCCTTGATTTTCCGGTTGAGTGACTTTGATTATTTTTATTGCATATATTTGCAATGTTTAGGTTCTATAAACATCTTTTGATCTCAGAAACTGAAAATCCATGTAAATTCAAAATATAATGGAAGTAAGAAAGGATAATTATTTCTGATGGTGGCGGCAGGCTAGACATACTTTAGTGTTAACTCTTGTCTTTATAAGTTAAGCAGGATTCAGATAAAATTTAAGAGAGAATGTTCAATTTCTTTTTTCTTAATCAATGTTCATGTATAAACCCATCTGAATGATGTCAATACCTATAATAATGGTTGCAATAAATGTTTTTGTTTATAAATACTCTGCAAACTTGTTAAGAGGCACACCAACCTGTGCAATTTCTTTGAATTTCACAGGTAGGATCTCAAATAAATGTTGGAAAATATGGATATAATTGTTTGGTGTCAAATAATCTCTCTTGCTGACTAGCATTGAATGAAGTTTTCCTTAGAATTTTACCATATTTGTCTATTATGAACTAATTCTTGTATTCTTGTATGTATTAATATGTTTTTGTCCTATAAAAGATGCAATATTTGAGTATGTTAATTTTATAAATTATTATATTTCAAATCAATGATTGTTTTTTAGCATTATTGATTAAATTATTCATAAGATGTAGATGTTGTTTATTTTAGCTCAAAAGGGCAGAATGAGTATTTACCTGGTTGTCAGTATTCAACATTTTATAACTCCAATTTGAATATACAATCAAACCTGCCTTAAAGGACAGTATATAGCACCTGTATATAGCAAATCACTGTCTATTAAGGGCACCTCAAAGATATTCCTTTTATGAAAAACACAACCAGAATTAATCTTTATATAAAGGGCAACTGTTCTGTCACATAACAATTTCATTGAAAGTTTTTCTGAACAAGACTAATGATTCTATATACAGCAAAAATCATGACCAAACAAACTTAAATATGAACACAGTAAAATACTATTATATTGAAATAGTACCTATTCAGTATGGTGGCATATTTCTGCCAACACATAATCATATACATAACTAGTTAATTAAGTAGATATCTAGTTATCTAACTAGATAAATATCTAGTTATTTAACTAGATAAATTATCTAGATATTTAACTAGATAATTAAGTGGTTATCTAGTTATTTAACTAGATATTTAACTAGTTAATTTAGTAGTTATCTAGTTATTTAACTAGATATTTAACTAGTTAATTTTAATATCATAACGTGAAAAAATGCATGTTAGCGCTTGTAACTGCCATTATTATATTATTATTCACCTCTATTTTAAGAGGTTATCTAGATATTTAACTAGATAACTACTTATTATCTAGATATTTAACTAGATATTTAACTAGATAAATATCTAGATAACTACTTATTATCTAGATATTTAACTAGATATTTAACTAGATAAATTATCTAGATATTTAACTAGATAAATATCTAGATATCTACTTAATTAACTAGTTATGTATATGATTATGTGTTGGCAGAAATATGCCACCATAATTCAGTAGTTAATAGCAATAATGAGATAATGTAATAAATGTACAAGGCACAACATTCAAAGAGCAACAGCAAGTTGGTAAAGCAAATCATTGACCCAAATATTTGCAAAAATTAAAACATTGTAAATGAATGAGCTTATATAGGTAATTAACTAACAATGAACATGAAAGGGAGGGTTGGATTGGAAACAAATACCTGTCACAGAATTATTTTAAAACGGCCCTCATGCAGTTTATACTCTAAATATATAGGCGTTATAATGGGCGAACCATGGCTCATAAGATTCCTTGTTTTGTTATTAATCTAGATGGATATTGCATGTTTTAAGAATAATTGAAAGGTCGAAAATCAAAGTATAAGAATAAAAGGTACTCGTACCTAAACGATCAAATAAAGATTAAATGCCGTGAGTTTGCCCTAGCAACAATTATTCAGGTAAATAAAGTTCAACTTGAAAAGGATGGGAAATATGAGTGGTTGGGAAACAAATTAGTTGTATTTTTAAGGCCACTGGAAAATCGGATAGGTCGACGGTAGGTGCCGGAAATTGAGCCTATAGGTTACTTTTACTTTTAGGCTGTCCCCAAAATTATTTTTTACGTGCATGAGGTGTAACACTTTCCATACACTTTTGCCCTCTGTGGTCAGCGGTCAGACTTTTCGCTGTCAGTAACTTGGAGTGTTCTCAATAGAGTTCCTCCACGTCCCTTTTTTGTTGAACTTCTATCGATTTTACTGTACTGGGTGTTATTTTGTGCTTTGTTATTGATTAGTGACCATTCAATATTTATCAAAGTACTGGGCCGGTGCAATATTTTTCCCTCTTCAAAATATGTATGTACCTAGCAGACACATCAGTAAACAAGAAGGGATATGGTTAAAACCATATCCATTGGTACTCGAGTTACATATATGTCACAGTTAGGCTCCTGAAACATGCATAATGCATTTAGCATCACAGTAATACCTACCATACTAGAATGAAAGATAAGGTTGAAGGGATTCATTCATTATTATAAGCATCATTTGAACAAACCGTACCAATATGTTTTTATGGCACTTTCTAGTTATAAATTAAACAATATGGGAATTGAATGATTCTTTTGTGGGTGGTCATACGTCTGGAAGAACAGGTTACAGTTAATTTCGAAGCATACGATTGCTTAGTACAATGTATCATTAGGTGCACCTACTACTGGTTTTTGGCATTTGCAAACTGACAAAATGTTGATAGGACAGGCCACCCAGCTAAGCTCAAAAGGGTCTTGAAAGCCTTTTATAATTTTTGACGTTTGGCTTCCTACGACTCTGTGGATCTGAAAAAGTCCAAATGAAAAAATCCAAGAAAGACCTGATTATTATTTGGACAAGTCGTTGCTCAAAAGTTAGTTTTGAGAGAAGCAGAGGTACCAATGGGGTATCCGAATGTCAAAAGTCCGAAAGGGCAGAGACTAAACCAGTAAACACAAACAAGAACGGGACAAAAACAGACAACACGTAAAACATGGAAACACAAAACAACTGAATATCAATCAACAATGCGAACTCCAGTCGAAACAAGAGTGAACTCAGGTGCTCCGGAAGAGTAAGCAGTTCCTGCTTGCTATAGCACACCCGTCGCGTTGCCAATAGTCCATTCAGCGTGTCAAATCCAGTAAAGGAAGACAAAACAACACACTATGACAAACCAACATCTGCACTCATCTGAGAGATCGAAATCCCATATTTGTCTATAAGTGCATGATGTCTTCCGTAAAATTTCTTGAGTGAAGACAGCAACCGAGGAGCAACATAACCCTGTGTGAGCAATTTTTGCGTCAGACGTGTCGCTCTGCTAAGGAAATCGATGTAAGTCCCGCACGCTCTGGAGTAACGAATCAGTTGAGATACGTAAACTCCATAAGCTGGAGCTGACGGAATATTGCTACACAAGAAGGGGAAGTTGACGATTGGAAAGTTGAAGTTATCACGTTTGTCATAGAGCCTTGTTGAAAGTCTTCCTTGAGAGTCAATTTCGAGATGTAGATCCAAATATGAAGCAGACTTCCTAGAATCCGTTGTGTCCTTTATCTCAAGCTCCTGTGGATATATGAGATGGAGAAAGTCACCAAATCGAGAATTGTTTAGTGAAAGGACATCATCAATATAACGGAACGTGAGGTTGAAAGAGAGAGCTAGTCTACGGTCTTTTTTGTCTAGAAGAGATTGCAAGAAGTCTGCTTCATATGAATGAAGAAACAAATCAGCAAGCAAAGGTGCACAATTAGTGCCCATTGGAATCCCTATTGTTTGCTGAAAAACACGTCCACCAAACTGAACAAATATGTTGTCAATAAGAAAGTTGAGCATGTCGATTATTTGGTCTTCTGTAAATTTGTTCTTTTTCTTGGACTCATTGATGACAAAGTAAGTCTTGGTATAATCGACTACAAGAAATTTGTACCTGCGTTTTCCATTCTTTTTGAAAAAGCTGCGTTTAATCAGCTGTGCCAATCGCGATTTCAGTTGTTCATGTGGAATAGAAGTGTAAAGTGTGGAGAAATCGAATGTTTTGATGCTGTTACAAGATGAAACTGAATTAGAGTTAAGAATCTCCATCAGTTCTTTCGAATTCTTCAGGATCCACATTTGATTGACACCGTTTCTAGAATAACAACAATCGTAATATTTCTGGAGGCCGGATTTTACTGCCGTAAGTATTGAAGTCAACAAAACTGAAAGAGGTTTAGTTGTACATTTGGATGACCCTGCAATGAAGCGCTGTTTGTATGGATTTTTATGTAATTTTGGAATCCAATACAGGGATGGAATGTCATCATTACTGCCACCAACAGAAAGGCCGAAGGAGGAAATGACAGATTTGTGATTGTCAATGATTTCCTCCTTAGACAGTGTTGTAGCCGTGTATGTGGTGCTGTTGCTGGTACAACCAACCCCCAATTCAGCTGTCAAACAGTCTATATAGTGTTTTTTGCACACAAAAATGATGTTATTTGGTGCTTTGTCTGCAGGTACAACAACATATTTGTCATGTAAGGTGGACAATGTTTTGGCAACATCAGCGTTGCTGAAAATGGATGTTGCCTTAGTGCTCATTGGGCCTTTCAAAGAATTTTAACTGTCTGTTGCACGGGGGGGGGGGGGGGGGGTTAAATCAATTATAAAGGTAAGTTCATATGTGCGGCCCAAATGGGTCTACTTTAAAAGGTTGGAAATTTCAATGTTGCATATATGATAAGGTATACTTTTCACAAATGTCATATATCAATAGGAAAAGGGTGACTGAGCATCCAAATTTTGCCTCCTTGTAACTCTAACGATATTTTTTACCATTAAAACTTTGATTTTAATAGAAAATCTATAAAACATGTAAAGTTAAAGCATATTCTGTGTAATTTCAAATGCATTAAAAATATATGAATGGGTGTCTTTTTAAACCAGGCCAATATCTGAATATGGTGGGTATAAAACTTCTGGGCCGCACATCTGTACCCTAAAATACTTGAAGTTACCCCCCCCCCCCCCAATGTGGTCTGTAGTGTAGGGTATTCCGGACTACAGAAATTTAAAGTAGTTAAATTATCTCGTTGTGCCTGAAGTCATAGTATTACTGACAGGTTGTGTACATGCACATGGAACGAAGAACGAATCGATCATTGTTTTCATAAAACAAGCGTGGACTCATGCATATTGCCTAGCAAGCCGCTATGGACACAAAAAGCAAAGGTCTGCTTTAGTAACATAAAAAAAGACTTTATTATTTCTAGGTCCTGCTAAGGTTTATTGTTGAATTCTATAAGTAGCCTTTGCTGTACACATACTATAAAATCAATATAAAACTAAGCCATTTTAAGATAAACATGTTGATGAATCTAAGTCATGCAACATTATTTGTTTTTAGGTCCAGTATAAGCATTGTACATGTAGGTTTATTATCTCCTATTTAGTTTAAAATAACTGCATCGAGGTTTGGTTATGTATGTTGAAGAGGAAATAGGAAACTATTGCAGATAGAGAAAAGCTGTTGCTTGCTTAAACCTTCAGCTCATCGAGCTCTACAAAAGTCTCCATTGGATCGAAGATGTCACAGTCTGTTGTTTATATACTTATAAATCAGCTTAATGTTAAAGTTTAAAAAAAATTCAATCTTCAAATTATTCTGAGAACAAAAGCTACCAACGGGATTCTGGGAATACCGAAGACGAAAATCAAACATATATTTTTTGCCTAGAAATTTTTACAATTTTCGTTTTATAATATTATTATTTTCAACATTTAGTTGCATTCAAAGCATGCGAAGATGTAAAAAAAATCGTACATTGTTATTTGACTTTTTTTCTAAGTGTGACCAAAAGGCAAACTGGACTCATCTTTAGTCTTGGGCCAATGCAAGACGGCGAGCAGCGACTTAATATGGTCATGCTGAAGACTGCTGGCTGTTTTCCATTGTGATTTTTTAAATTCCCGTTTCTTTATGTTGGTTGTGTCACGTACAATTATTCCACATCTATTTATCGACTACTTTAATAGTTATCATTTGTCAGATCAGCCTATGATTTTGAAGTATATGATATTATATGAAATAAGTTTAAACCCAATGTAGATCTCTTTATGAAAATTTGCAATGTGCATGTATGCCTTTAAATTTTTTACGTCTAATAGCAATAAATTATATCATAACTCAAACAGGGCCAGATCCAGAATTTTTTGAAAGGGGTTGGTCCACATAAAGTCCGCTGTGGACGAATGACGAAAAGGGGGTGGTTCTAGACAAATTTTTCAGAAAACCTACACGTTACTTGCGAAATTTTTGGCGGAAAGGAGGAAAATTCCAACCTCGGATCCCCCCCCCCCCCGGATCCGCCACTGCTCAAATATTTTTTTATTCTCACCTATTCAAATTAAGATTGTCCCTCCCTTTATGATAGAGACTAAAGCAAACTTATACAGGAACGTTGCAATCCATGTTCCGCACACAGGGGCTTGGATTCTGGTCATTTATATTGACTTAAATACACTATAATCATACAAGGCGGATCCAGGGGGTGGCTGGGGGCCCGGGCCCCCCTTTATGCGGAAAAATTTGGTTGAATATTTAGGAAATCATCGAAGCGTAACCAAAGCGGGCCCCCTCTTAGGCCAGTCAGCGGGCCCCCTCTTTTCAGAATTTCTGGATCCGCCAATGATAATCCAAGCCCCTGTGGTTCCGCACAGTTAAAATTATTTTCTGACATGTTTGTAGTTGTGGCGACTTTGGTCTCTGTGTGGTGAATCGACAAAATTATCAAGCAATGATAACATTTTCGAACAACCAATAAGTTGTGACAAATAAGTTTATTTTTCCGGATCACGCAATAGCTTTGTTAGAAATAGATAAAATTATTTATCCTTATTAAAATGACCTAGATCAAGACAGACGAATGACCCAATGTGGCTATTTTGTCATTTTCTAAAAATCAATAAAATGCTTGAATTGTGTGTGTCTGATTGACCTATATTTCTGTCTGTGATAATAAACTATCTTCAATGAATTAACATTTTGCAGTCAAAAATTTAAAAGAAAGTACGCTTAAACATGTGCACAACCTGATAAAGTGACTACGCCATGTACGCTACATGATCTAGTTGAATCGCATTGTTGCTTTAAAACATCACCACATAAAAGCATGAAATACGAAGATGCTGTGTACAACTTTTTTGCAAGATTTAACTTATTTTTGGTGTCCGAATAGTATTTTTGTCCTTTAAAACTTTATTCAATTAAGCAAATTTTCGCAATCCAAAATCAAATATCCATTACGCTAAGGCTACGCAAGATATGCTACACTGACTAAAATATAATCCGAAGCGGAACACTAATCTACTGGTCGCGGCCATATTGTCTTGATGGAAATCCGAAGAAATAACATCACGAGTTCAATGCCTTATTGATGATTTTAAAACAATTACACGTGAAATTATATCATTTAGATCGCACAATGTTTGCATGGTTCATACATACATAAGTAGAGAGTTGCCATAACGATAAAACGATGAAAAAATTAACATATCTTGAAAAGTTCAATCTGTTTGTGTATATTATGCTGCTGAGATAAAAATTGTTCGCGCAGTAATATAAGAAATTTAACTGCAGTAACAGCTTTTATAGCGCGATAATGCACCGGATGGTGACTTTTCGGTATTTTTTAAATTGATCATTGATAAAATTTTACACAGACTCTTAAATTTATTTACAAACTGGCATTAAAATCAATCCTCATGACGAACTATTTTGCATCCTATTATGCAACATACGAATCGTTATGCAATCGACAACAGGGTGAATCTAAGTATACATCTAGAATAGATATTCGAGAATAGGTCTCTCGTATGAAAAAAAATAAGGCCCAATTTATTGTGAAAGCAGAAAAAAAATATTGCCCAGCAAAAGAACTTCCTTTTTAATCAAGAGTAGGATGTACAGAAGTAGTATAAAGACCATATTATTTATATTCATATCTTCCAGCAAGCCAAGTCTAAACAAGGTCTTGAAATGAATTTAATTGGGATTTTAAGCATATTAATAATAAAAAAGTGATTGCCCAGCACATGTTCAATTCTACAAAATCTTTATGCCATGCAGCTGAAAGATGGTGCAAAAAAACTCTTTGCCCAGTATATAATTGTACCGGCCCAGCACTTTGATAAATATTGAACGGTCCATATATATTTTAGAACCTCATATTATATCAATAGGGGAAGGTTGGGCAAAAAAAACCAATGCCCTGCCACATTTTATAGTGTGCTTGTCCCAACCTAGGGATCTTTTTTCAAAGATGATATATTATGAAAAGATGTAATTATAAAGTAAATGAAAATAAGACCATAACACATTAATATGTAAATTCCAACTACAGAGTTTAACTTTATGAGCTGTATGGCCATTTCGTAATTTCATTCCTCATTAGCAGCACTACAACCCAAACATACGAAAATCAACAATTTAAAAAAGGTTTGAAAATGCATAAAACCAAATGAAATCAGAATATTCAGTAATATCATGCAAATACTACGATGGAGGGTTTTAGAATTTACATGAATTAAGATCATAGTAAATGTTATAATCTAAGCGCTCACTTTATCCCATGTACAATGTAAAAGTAAAAAAGTTCGTTCGTTATTTATTGCTTTACTCCCGTGTGATTCCGGCTATATATCCTGTAGATCAACATAAAATCACAGGCGTTTAGGTCCAGGATTTTATTTTATTAATATGATTAAGGCCCTGCTTGGCTTTTTAGCGAGCATCTAAAATCTATATACCTTTTAAAAATAAATCCATGTGCTCGACCGGCTAACTGTAACGTAAATAGGGAATTTTTAAAAAAAGAATTAGGTAGTAGCAAAGTCTGACCCCACCCAACCCAAATCTTATGCACTTGAGAAAGTTGTTGTTAAAATATCTTGGATCAATAAATACTTATTAAAAATTCAATTTAATATTTGTGTAAATAATAAATCCTGTAACATTCTGGGACGACATTTAGCGGGGACGAAATTATCCCTTTTTAGATTACGTGACGTCATTTCCTTGTCAGAGTATTTCGCGCTTCTTCAGCAGACCAAAACAACATTCAGATTCTGTCAGGTTTTGTGAGATTTTCTGAGTATCAGTGTTTTATTTGAAGCATTGGTAACAGAAGGTACATTTAGAAACCTGGCGGAAAAAACGGTGAAGTAAAAATATCATGCAGGATTGAGGAGAGTGAGTGAAACCCCCGGTGAAACCCCACAGGATGGGACTCTTCTTTCATTTTCAGGTAAGAACCTTTTATTTATTATTACGAGTAGGTTTTAATCAGTAAAATTATGTACTTCTTTATCTTACTTAGAATTTAACAAAGCTAGGTCAGTATCATGCAATTTAAAGGGACGATGTTGCCTAAAGCTTGCTCGGTAATTTCCGGAAAATCGTTTTTCAGCGGAAAAGACCGAATGGTGTTTTTATAAAAATCTGTGTGTAAAAATAAACGAGTGGATGAATGAGGGTTTTATCACTGTTTTTGAATTTCTATTTTTTTATATTTGCATAACCGATTATGATGTATTTTTTGTAAGCCCAGAGGGTTTGATTTGTATTACTTGCTCCGTGCTAGTCTCGAACCCAAACTCATACTACCAAGGTAGTGAGTCTGGGAAAACACCTGTTGATTTCTCGTAACCACTAGGTGGCGATCGTTATACCTTTTAACCTTTACCACGTGTGTATATGACGTGTTAAGCATAAAAGATTCATTTCAATCTGAAATGAACCAACTTTAAAAACTCAACGTTTCATTGGTCTTCCTTGGTTTTTGACAACTGGTTCTGCAAAATCGAGAATCGGATTGGTCGAACGTGCATGGTTCTGTAATAAAAAATGTCCTAATTTTTAACTCCAATAAACATAAACAATTTCCAAAACCAGGTGGACGCCCGTGAGTACAATTTAACGATAAAACGATTTTTTTTTATTGTTAACAAAACCAACTTGTGTTCAAAAATGTAAAATAGGAGTCTTATTGTAAAATAAGAAATATTATATTATAAGAGAACAAATCACATCAATTGGAGAAGTTACCTCGCTATTGCATTTGCATAAAATCACTGAACTATATACACAGAATTCTGAACATACGGTTGAGTGATTTTCGTCGAACGTTATGATAAAGCCTGAAAGTACTCCGAACGTACACATAACAAAATAGGTAATGGGACTGTCCCAGACTCTTATCATCTAAGCGTCTGGCCGGGTGATCGAGACTAGCTCCGTGCCTATTAATTTTTTCACTCCGTAAAAGTAAACCTGTTCCGGTTTTATCGTCAGTATATTTCTGGCACATTTCAAAACATGCACAATGCCGTAGGGCGAGCATCTGCGATGCTCGCTATAAATAATGTGTATATAAAAAATTCATCTCGTCTCCGTGGAAATAGTATGGAGACGAGATGATTTTTTTATATACACGTTATCTATAATAAAATAAAATCCTGGAGCCAAACGCCTGTGCATAAAATAGGTGATATAATGAACATGAAATATAATAATGGTGAAGTGGAGAAAATTGGGACAAAAGGCCAGTCGAAGAGACTTGTTTTGACTGCCACTGGAAAATTGAGCGATGGGTAGGGACGTTCAATATAGCCTCCTGCATTGGGATTCTATTGGTCCTACTCTTACTAAGACCTGCAGCAGGGTTCTTTAATGTGCGAGGTACATGGCATTTCTTCGAACAAGGTGCGCCATTATATGCCGGGTTTGCGGTCAGGTTTTCCGCATTGTAGCCCGACGATCTCGGCATTCATGATGACAGGACTGCCCCGTTTAACCACCCGGGGCACACATCCCAGTCCGGCATTGTGGGCAAAGCGGCCTGACCCGATGTTAGGTTTTGAGCGCTCTTTAGTGGACTTTTACCGACAAGCTAAGCGCTGTTGTGGGCGTATTCGAATTTGCCACCGGAATCCGCACGGGTACTATAAGAAAAATAAAGAACATACATCTGAAACACGAGAAATTGTTTTACTAACTCTACACGGCATAAAAGACAAACTCCTGTAAAAAATATTTTATGATAGGACATGGTGTAAATGGACGTAAGACCATAATAGGACATATGTAAACTCTAACTACAACTAGTTTTTATGAGCTGTTTATGATGTTCGTATTCGTCAGGACAAGCTTAAATAGCGCTGCTGTTGGCCTATTCGCAACCTCGAACCACTCTTCTTCTTCAATGGGTTGTTTAAAAAACTTTTTTTTTCTTTACCGGTTATGTTACTGTATAAAGGTAATTACCAACCGGAATGATCCATTTCAAATGTCCAAGAACACCTCCTTCACTCGGCTAACTAAGAACTCGGTCTGTTTGGTTTTATTTAACATGGAGACTATATGGGAAATGGGTCTGTTGGAGAGTAGGCTATAGGTCTGTTGAGAGTAAAATCAAATGGATGAACATGAAATTTTGTCAAAAAGATATTTTTGGCAAAATTGCTATTAATTGTCAAAAAACAAATCTTTCAACCAAAATGATATTCATTTGAGCACATTTTCAACTTGCAACACAGTCAATTTTTTTTACCAGCGCTCGATAAAACGAAAAGGCGAGACGGCGTTATGCTCAAATTTGGCAACTATGAATGATTTCTTTGCAATTAGACCTTTTTTTACACTTCTTCAGTTTAAAAATAAACATTCAAACAACAAACAGTGATTTTATGTTATAATGTTATAAAAAATGAGTTTTTTCTAAAAAAAAAAATGCCGGCTAAAGTCTGTTGAAGGGTCGGACAATTAAATTTAAGTCTGTTGAGAGTTAATTAGCCGAGACAGAATGAATGCAAGCGACGGATAATTTAAACTTTTAAAAACTATTATCATTAAAATTTTATTGTATTAATTCAAGCGTGAAATATTCTCTTATTTCGGGGTTTGATATTTTGCAATTATGTACAATATATATGTTTTTTTTTTAAGTTTAACGCCTTTTTAAAAAGAATTTCAAGGTGACTTGGTTTTATTTTTTGGCAGTTGCCATTTGCTTTGGTCAGAAAAATAGTGGAAATACCATTTGTCCGGTGTCGTATAATTATGGGTCCACCAAATTTACGTATCCGGCCGGATACGTAAAATTAACATTTTGGGTCCGGGTCTCTATAATTCTAGGTCCGCCCGTATAAGAATAGGTCCGCCCTATTTACGTATCCGGGTCCACGAACATTTCATTAAATAACACATATATTTAAAGGCGGACCAGTAAACTGTCTATAGGTCCGGGACTATTCATATCTCAAGAAAGATGAGCCGTAAAGTGACAAACTTATAAATACATGAAGGTCTGAGACTATTCACACTACAAATGGCGGAGCAGTAAACTGTCAAACTTAAAGGTCCGGGGCTATTCATATAAAGAAAGCTGGACCAGTTACATGTCAAATTTAAAGGTCCGCGTCTATTTATATAAAGAAAGGCGGAGCAGTAAAACTGTCAAGCTTAAAGGTCCGGGTCTATTCATATAAAGAGAGGCGGACTAGTAAACTGTCAAACCTAAAGGTTCGGGGCTATTCTTATAAAAGGTCCGGGTCTATTCATATAAAGAAAGACGGACCAGTAAACTGTCAAACTTAAAGGTCCGGGCTAATCATATAAAGAAAGGGGAACCAGTATATCTTTATATGAATACTCTTTAATCTATATATCTTTATATGAATAAACTGTCAAATTTAAAGGTCCGGGTCTATTCATATAAAGAAAGGCGGAACAGTAAACTGGCAAACTTAAAGGTTCGGGGCTATTCTTATAAAAGGTCCGGGTCTATTCATATAAAGAAAGGCGGAACAGTTAACTGTCAAACTTAAAGATACAGGTCTATTCATATAAAGAAAGTTGGACCAGTTACCTGTCAAATTTAAAGGTCCGCGTCTATTGATATGAAGAAAGGCGGATCAGTACACTGTCAAACTTAAAGGTCCGGGTCTATTCATATAAGGACCTTATTTGACCGCAGTTATTTTTATTTTAACAGTTCATTTTCTGGGACGAGATACTTGGGGCAAATGAACGTAAAAAAGAAAATGTTAAAAAAAGAATAAAATTTGTTTACTTAAAAAATGAAGTAACTCATCGTCATCAGAATATTTTTCTACTTGTTCTATATTTATATTACTTAGAAAAATTTTGGAAGGCGAGTAACAAAATTAGTAACCATTTTCAAATTCACACCGGACCTGTATATATACTGTGAGAAGCATATCCAGACGAAAAAAATCAATATCAGCATTAGGCAAATTTTTCGCGGGAACTGGCTGTAGAGCTCTCTGCTCTTGTGAGCATTGCGCTCGCTATTATTTCCACGCAATTTGTTTTTCTCCAAAAAGAATTAATAAGTATATTTTTACTTTAACTCTACTATCACAATCAATTGTGTTAACTCATTAAAGCTCAATCCATATTTTATTAAAACAAGAGGCTCACATAATCCTGAATCGCTTAACTTGATCGTTTGAATTCTAAAACTATAAGACGAAAACATCTTTTTTTACATTTTAGGAACCATATGCTAAATGAGAGGTCATCTAATGACATTGATTCTATGCAGTTATAAGTGTAGAGTTAAAATTTTGATATTTTAGAGGTAATAGCTCCTTAAAAGAACGGCCCTACACCAACTGGTTAAATATTTTGCTGATCTTGACTTGCTTAACAATAAAGTGTTTAAATATCTTTTATTGTTTAAGTCAAGATACTGAAAAGCTCATAATTGTTCTACGTCTAAAAATATGTTTTCGTTGATAATTTTAGGATTGGTATATTTTGAATCTTGTGTGTTATATGTTTAATCCAGGGCCAATGCAAGATTGCGAACAACGACCACTGATACTAGTCAAATACTAGCAAGAGGAAATTTTTTAGAAAAAAAATCAAGAATTATTTTAAAAAATGCACAAACGGACGACATACGCCCATTGTTTACAATAGCTCACATAAGAAGCTTGTTGAATCTATAAATTGTTGCTGAATATGTATTCGACATCTTCCATGTTTCCATGCAAGTCCAATGTCAATGTTGATGCATGTGTATTCTTGATGTTCAGTTTGATTAATAAAATATATTGAAATTTCTTAATCATGACCTCAAAGAAGAACTTGAAAAGGTAGAATAAATGTATTAAGATGTATTTCAAAATCACGTTGAGGTTCTTCAAATGTATGGATTTTAAAATTGTCTAAGAACAAGGTTCTTTATACTGACTATACTGTCTCGGTCATTATTTGGACTTCAATTCTTTCATTTTGAGATTTATTGGTATTCAAATTTGCTCTTCATATTTATATAAAGTTTGGCTAGAGTCCCGCTGGTGTGGCTTTAATAATATGCTCTGGTATTGAGCCCAAATGTAAAAAAAAACAACACTTTTTCTAACCTTCATTTTTGCTATGTTTTGAGCCGCGGCTGCACGAACTATTTTGCAACAGATACGTTTGCTGCAGACCATTTGGGCCTTTAATGGGTAATTTTGTTCATTTTTTTGCATTTTTTTTCCATTTTGAATAATGTCATGAAAAAAAATCATCTCATACTTTCTAAAAAGTTATACAGTATTTACTAAAAATGCTTAATAAAAATTTAAAAAAAATATATGTACTGTTGATATCAGACATTTTCGTCACGCCCTGGCTATTTCGGCACTTCCAATTTAAAAAAAAATGTCGGACTGTTATGTGTAACTGATTGCAGAATTGTTTGAAATAGCCAACTGGAGGTCCAAATTATCAGCTGTGTGATAGGTACGTGTGAATTATTTGAGACGGGTATATAGGGTGTCTGGAATAGGTAAAGCGGGTAAATGGACTAAATGCATTTAATTTATTACTATTTTCAAAAAATACATGTATTGATGAGTCAACTCCTATTGTCACTTATTACTTACAAAGGTTCAATTTCAGAACAAGACGTTGACAAGAAAAATAATGTTTTATTTCAGCAAACGACTAAAAAATTGAATTAAATTCAAATCAATAAAATTTATATCATTCAATACAAATAATTTGTATATAAGATAAAGAGAAACTTGTATATATATGTTAACAGTCAAATATGAGAAAAAAAGACAAAATGACGTACAAGCGGGCGTACAAGTACTGAGACTATAAAAAAATGATTGAACTCAAACTAACATCCCCAACAATTTATTTCAAATTATGACAGTAAGAGTTATCTCCCGTTAATTCCCCAGAAAGAAGTTTAC
>CAXARO010000681.1:0-68997 GCA_963971305.1 Arcuatula senhousia
TCAAAAGTCTGAAAGGGCAGAGACAAAACCAGTAAACACCAACAAGAACGGGACAAAAACAGACAACATGTAAAACATGGAAACACAAAATACTGAATATCAATCAACAACGCGAACTCCAGTCGAAACAAGAGTGAAATCAGGTGCTCCGGAAGAGTAAGCAGTTCCTGCTTGCTATAGCACACCCGTCGCGTTGCCAATAGTCCATTCAGCGTGTCAAATCCAGTAAAGGAAGACAAAACAACACACTATGACAAACCAACATCTGCACTCATCTGAGAGATCGAAATCCCATATTTGTCTATAAGTGCATGATGTCTTCCGTAAAATTTCTTGAGTGAAGACAGCAACCGAGGAGCAACATAACCCTGTGTGAGCAGTTTTTGCGTCAGACGTGTCGCTCTGCTAAGGAAATCGATGTAAGTCCCGCACGCTCTGGAGTAACGAATCAATTGAGATACGTAAACTCCATAAGCTGGAGCTGACGGAATATTGCTACACAAGAAGGGGAAGTTGACGATTGGAAAGTTGAAGTCATCACGTTTGTCATAGAGCCTTGTTGAAAGTCTTCCTTGAGAGTCAATTTCGAGATGTAGATCTAAATATGAAGCAGACTTCCTAGAATCCGTTGTGTCCTTTATCTCAAGCTCCTGTGGATATATGAGATGGAGAAAGTCACCAAATCGAGAATTGTTTAGTGAAAGGACATCATCAATATAACGGAACGTGAGGTTGAAAGAGAGAGCTAGTCTACGGTCTTTTTTGTCTAGAAGAGATTGCAAGAAGTCTGCTTCATATGAATGAAGAAACAAATCAGCAAGCAAAGGTGCACAATTAGTGCCCATTGGAATCCCTATTGTTTGCTGAAAAACACGTCCACCAAACTGAACAAATATGTTGTCAATAAGAAAGTTGAGCATGTCGATTATTTGGTCTTCTGTAAATTTGTTCTTTTTCTTGGACTCATTGATGACAAAGTAAGTCTTGGTATAATCGACTACAAGAAATTTGTACCTGCGTTTTCCATTCTTTTTGAAAAAGCTGCGTTTAATCAGCTGTGCCAATCGCGATTTCAGTTGTTCATGTGGAATAGAAGTGTAAAGTGTGGAGAAATCGAATGTTTTGATGCTGTTACAAGATGAAACTGAATTAGAGTTATGAATCTCCATCAGTTCTTTCGAATTCTTCAGGATCCACATTTGATTGACACCATTTCTAGAATAACAACAATCGTAATATTTCTGGAGGCCGGATTTTACTGCCGTAAGTATTGAAGTCAACAAAACTGAAAGGGGTTTAGTTGTACATTTGGATGACCCTGCAATGAAGCGCTGTTTGTATGGATTTTTATGTAATTTGGGAATCCAATACAGGGATGGAATGTCATCATTACTGCCACCAACAGAAAGGCCGAAGAAACAAAAAATGAGATTCGTCCTCCACTTCACCAGAAGAGCAACGAGTGCAGGTTCTGTCTTCTGGGAGAGTACCCTGGTATCTGCCAGTTTCAATTTTTAAATGATGACATGATATGCGAAGTTTTGTGAGACTCCTCCTTTGCTCAAAATTATTTAATATTGAAAGATATTTCTCCCGTCCATAATTGGATTTCATTTTTATATAAGTTCTTAATTTTCCATCCTTTTGTTCTTCGAGTTTTTTATACCATGATTCAATAAATTTTGATTTTAAAAGAGTTTTTGATTTATTTTTGAAAGTCTGTAATGATGAACTTGTTGGATAAAGATTTTTTATTTCAGGCATGCTTTCTAAAAGAGTTTGTATAGCTCCATACCAAGATGATTTCTTTGATAAAAAGAGGTTTTTAGATGTTTCAAACGCATCTTGGAGAATAGGAAATGAAGTCTTAAAATTATTCAAATGATGAAGATAGTTATAAGCATAGCTTTAATAATATCATATTGTAGTGGAAATCTCCCCAATTCTGACAATACGCCAAAGTTTGAGGATTTACTATGAACTCCAAGAATATTTTTACAAAATTTAGTATGAAGTGATTCACATTTTAAGTTTTGGTATATTTTATCGAGGGATATATTTCCATTTCTAAATTTTGCTGTATTTGTTTTAAAACTTCCCCAAATTTCACATCCATATAACATTATTGGTTTAATAGTATGATCAAAAACATGAATACTGGTGTGAATGGATGGATTTAATGATAATAAATCTTTGTGTAATTTATAATAAGCTTTTAATGATTTTTTATAAAGTTCGGATTGAGCATAAGAGAATGTCCCAGAAGCACTAAACTGCAAGCCAAGATATTTGTAGTGTTGAACACATTCTACAATATTGTCATCATAAGTAAGTTTTTCGTTAATGTACTTTCCTGCTTTGTTGAAAACCAGAATTTTTGTTTTGCTAGGGTTCACTGTCAAACACCAATCATTGCAATATTGTTTTAATTTATTTAATCGAGTTTGCAATCCTGCTGCTGAGGTTGACAATAAAACCAGATCATCAGCATAAAGTAAACAATTAATAGGATTGTTATTTAATACAATAGGATCAATGGAGTTTTTCATATATTCAGGTAGGTCATTGATAAAGAGTTTGAACAGATTGGGGCTCAGGTTGTCACCTTGTTTAACACCCAGTTTAATTGGAAAAAAATCAGTTACATATGAATTGGACAATTTTACACAAGATTTGCTCAATTCATACATGCTTTTAATAATTTTGTTAAATAGTGAACCAACGCCAATAGAAAGAAGCTTAATTTTGATACCAGTATGGATAACAGTGTCAAAGCCTTCTGGAAATCAACAAAGCAGGCATATACTTTATCATTTGAAGAGTGACAGTATTTATCAATAATACATTTAATAATAAACATATGGTCAGTTGTTCTGGTTTTTTTTGTGAACCCTATCTGACAACTATCAATTATACAATTTTTAGTTAAAAAAGCATCTAGTCGTGTATCTAAAACACTATTAAAAGCTTTCCCAATAGCACTAGTAACAGTTATACCTCTATAATTATTTGGGTCTGTGACATCATTTGATTTATGAATGGCTGTAATGTATCCATCAGTCCATGACTGAGGATATTTTCCTGTTGACAGACATGTATTGAATATTTTTTTAAAGCTAGGTAAAAGAAGGGATTGA
The DNA here is from genome assembly GCA_963971305.1 of Arcuatula senhousia. Classification (NCBI taxonomy): domain Eukaryota; kingdom Metazoa; phylum Mollusca; class Bivalvia; order Mytilida; family Mytilidae; genus Arcuatula; species Arcuatula senhousia. The sequence continues at coordinate 3,138 of CAXARO010000681.1, forward strand.
CCATATTTTAGCATATTGTTTGAAATGTGATCTAGACCTGGAGCTTTATTTAATTAAGTTTTGCCAAGATTTTTGATATTTCATTATCAGTGATAGGAATATCAAGTTCATTGAAAATTTTTGTTTTCTCTAACTTTTCTAATTTTTGTGATAAAGTCCTTAATCTGTCATTGAATTTTTCATTACTTATATTTAGATTCTTAAAGTGAGATTGCCAAGTGTCCGCATTAATTGCAGAGGACTTGTCATCTTTTTTGTTCTCTTTAAGATCATTCAAGAGATTCCAATATAATTTTGGATTGCCTTCATGGAGTGATTCTAATTGACTTAATATGGATTCTTTATAAAGTCGACATGTTTGTTTTCGGGCTTTATTGTATTCTTTCTGCATTTTATAGAAATGATTTCTGATAGCTGGATCTCTTGGAAATCTAGAAAGTTTCTGACCATAATTAATCAAATTTAATCTCATCTTTTTGAGATCTGTATTAAACCATTTTTTATTAGATTTTGTAGAATGTTCACTTTTTCTTATTTTTCTCTTTAAGGATTTAAATTCAAATTCAAATTCAAATTCAAATTCTTTATTCAGCCCAATTAAAGGGGCCCATTAAGGGCATATAAATCAATACATGTATACAAACAAGACATATTTTACAATGATTATGTTGATTGGACATAAAAACAAATAAATATTGAAGAACAATAATGTGAGTCAGTCAGGACAAAGAGGGATAACTCTACACGAATTGTGATCTTTTCTAATCTGAGATATCAGTAATAGGTATTTACTAAATTGTATGTTAAAATCTTTGTCTTCATTAATCATAATCCATATGAATAAATCTTTTTTATTAATGGATTTTAATGCAGTATATTTAGTATATAAATTTGAAAGAAAATTTTGCCTATGGAAATCATATAATGGACATTCCAGGGTAAAGTGAAATTCAGTTTCAATCTTATTTAGATTACAATATTGACAAAGTCTCTCACATGTGGGTAGTATTTCAGGTCTATTATTTTGATTAAATTTCTTTTCATATCTTCCAGTTTCAATTCTTAAGGAATGGTTGCTCATTCTAAATTTGGCTAAAGTTCTTCTTTGTTCAAAATTCATAATATTAAGATAGCTTTCATATCCAAAACAAGATTTAAATTGAAAGAAAGTGTCAAGTTTCCCAACACCATCTTCAGTTAGATAGCTATTTTTAGTTTTATTCCAATGATTAAGATATTCTTTTCTCAACTGTTTTTTAAGTAAAGTCTTGAATTTATGATGATTCAAATTGAGACATATGGGTAAGTTTAAATCAATCTTCTCACTGAAAATAATATATTTGCATACCAGGATGACTTAAAAGTGGTATTGTTTGATTTATATTCATTTAGAGCACTTCTGAGAAGTTGAGTATTTGACTTTTCAATTCTATGCCAGAAGAGAAACATGTGTTCTATCATATATGAGTAGAGAGGAAATCTTCCTAGGTCTGAGAGAACAGCTATATTGGAACATAGTTTTGAGACCCCAAGGATATGTTTACAAAATTTAATATAAAGTTTTTCTGCATCCCACTCCTTAAAGATTTCATATAATGACATTGCCTTTCTCTTATTAGTGATATTGATAAGACTCCAATTTTCACAGCCATATAAAATAATAGGTTTTATACAATGGTCAAAAATATTTAAAAAGGATTTTATTGATGGGGATGCAGATTTCATGTCTCTATATAATTTAAAACTGGCTTTCATTCCTTTATGAAATAGCTGCTTTTTAGCTTCAATAAATCTTCCACTGTTCTCAAAGACAATTCCAAGATATTTGTAGTGTTTAACACACTCCAAGTTTTCATTATTAATGTGAAATGGTTCTTTAATAAGTTTGCCATTTTTATTAAATATAATTATTTTAGTTTTTTTAACATTTACCTCTATGCACCATTCCTGACAATAGTTATTTAAAATATCAAGTTTTTGTTGAAGATCATTTTTATTATTTGAGAAAAGAACTAAGTCATCTGCATATAATAAGCAAGGAATTTTTTTGCCATCTAAAGTAATACATTCTGATTTCTTTTCAAAGATCATAGGTAAATCATTTATAAAAATCTTAAAAAGATTAGGACTCATAACATCACCTTGTCTGACTCCTACTTCAGAAGTGAAAAACTTTGTCAATTTATCATGAACTTTGACACATAATCTATCATTACTATACATAGATTTAATTATTCTATAAAAATATCCACCAATATTATACTTATGTAGTTTATACAATATACCAATGTGAATCACCTTGTCAAAAGCTTTTCTAAAATCGACAAAACATGTATATAATCTTTTATCACTATACAAATATTTTTCAATAATGCATTTGAGAACAAATATGTGATCTGATGTGCGGGCTCCCTTTGTAAATCCAATTTGAGTTTCATGTATCACTTTGTTCTCGATCAAAAATTTATCCAATCTATTATTTAATATTATGTTAAAAAGTTTGCCAATGCTGTTATTGATTGCAATTCCTCTATAATTTTCAGGTTTGTTTTTATCCTCAGATTTAAAAATTGGACAAATGAAGCTTTCAGACCATTTAGAGGGATAAATGCCTGAAGTAAAGATCAGGTTATATAATTTAAGAAGACATAAATCAATATAGTTTTGAGAAGCCTTCAACATCTCATTGCTTATATTATCTAATCCTGGGGCGGTGTTCTCGAAAGTATCCTAAAATTTGTCTAAAGACGCGTCCAAAGTCAAATTTTGAGACCTAGTTTGGACCATCTTTAAACCATCCTAATCTGTTTCTCCAAACTATCTTAGACGCGTCTTTTGTTAGGACGTCTCAATATAGATTTGATAAAATTTTAATTGAAACAAAATTAGATCATTAACTTTTTTAAACAATATATTCATCTGAATGTACACCAAAAGGGCTATGATTTGAATGCTTAAACTAAAAATCAACATGTATTTAGCTGCTATTTTTATTTTAAAATCATAACCACGTTGTCCTAAAATAATTAAAACAACATACAGGGTCATTGAAGTATTTAAAAATAAGTTCAAAGTTTAAAATCATGCACGATGCCTTGAATACAAGTTAATCGATGATTAAATATCATTAGGTGAACACTAGACAAAATATAGTGAGTTTTAGTGTATAAAACTTGTAAAATGTAGGATTGGATTGGTCTAAAGACATCAAATTTGGTGTCTTAGTTTTTATCCTAAAATGAGACAAAAGTTTAAAATAGGACTGCTTCGAGAACACGACTTAAGACTATAATGAGTCTTTAGATGGTCTATAGACACGTCTTAGTCCTAAGATAGCTTCGAGAACACCGCCCCAGGACTTTTTCCAGTTTTGAGTTTAGAAAAGGCTTTTTGGAGTTCTGATTTAGTAATCTTAAAATCTAGAGCTGTAAAACTAGAGAAACCATCTTGTCCTTCTAGTAGTTTTAATTTTTGTTCTAAGTTAGATAGGTTATTAGCTATTTTACTTGGTGCAGATGTTAAATTCTTAAAATATTTGTACCAAGAATCGCCATCAATATTGTCATTTAAGTTTTAATTTTTCTCGTTTCTTAATTGTTTGACAAGTGCCCAATATTCTTTGGGATTTTCTGATTGTAAAGAGTCTAAGCTGTCAAGAATAGTTTGTTTAAATACTCTTTTCTTTCTTTTCCTCATTTTAGAATATTTTTTATTCAATTTAAAAAAGGAACCTCGCACAACAGGATCTTTTGGATATCTAGACATAAGTGAAGCTTTTTCATCTAACAACTTTTTCAAAGTTTTTAATTCATGGTTATACCATTTTTTGTTACATGTATTTATGGGATTAGACTTCTTTTTCTTATTAAGTGAAGATCTGCACACTTTATCAAATATATGATGTAGATTTTTGGTTGCATTATTTATATCTAATTCATTTGGGCTTACATCATCTTCAAGAAATTTTTTTATTTCATTTTGTATAGCTGGGTGTGTAAAAGTTTCCTGAAATTTCTGCATATTTTGAGGGTTCCATATGTAACGCAATGGAAAATCATCTAAATGGGAACATTCTATTTTCTTTTGTTCAAAAGAGGCTAATATCTTAAAATTTATCTTGCAATGACAGTCAGAAAATTTTGATTTAAAATCAGAAACATTCATATAAAGAATTTTATCAAGTAGTTGCTCTGAAGCCAAAACATAATCAACCACACTACAACCATTTGGTTTAAAACAAGTAAATTTACCCAAGCTATCACCAAAGCTTCTACCATTCAAAATACGCATCTGATTACTAATACAGAATTCTAATAATGATTTACCTCTGGAATCTATTGTACTGTCCTGACTGACTCTCCTCTCATTTACAATATCTATATCATAATTATCATTATTTATGGGAATATGCTGAATATTATCCCCTTCAATATAATCATTTTCAGACCCAGTGCGACAATTAAAATCTCCAGCAATAACAATGTTACCATAAGTGCTGTATTTATCAACTATATCTCTTTCAATTATTTCAATTAAATCTATATTAGATCTGGGGGCATAATATATCAAGCAAAGATAGATATCTTTTTCAAAACTGAAATTTTTTTTACATAATTTTACCCATTGGTATTCAGAAGTACCATTATTTAATAATTTAACCCCTTCTCTAATTTCTTTTCTTATTAAAATACCCAATCCTCCAAAATATCTATTATTCTTGGACTTTTCTCTGCAAAAAGGATAAAAATAGAAGTTATCAAAAGTAATGTTATTATCACATCCGATGTGGGTCTCAGTTAGTAAAACTATATCAATATTTCTAAATTCTGATAAAAAATTAATATCAGTTGTTTTATCATATATATCAGATACTAAACCACCTACATTCCAGCTACATATATTTAAGCTATTTCTCTTTTTAATCATATTTAGAGGCTGCTAGGTTTATAATTTTTGTAAGCTCTATACTTGCTTCATTGATTGATTCTTGTGAATCAATAATTGTTTTTTTATTAAAATTCTGTAATAATTTTTGGATGTCATCAGAGCCCAGAGCTTCTATAAAAAGAGTGGATGAATCATCATTCCATATATAATTGGGAGCTAATAAATGTGTGGCAGTATTTGATGCTACATTGTCTTGTTTACATTTAGTTATAATTTCCCATTCAAGTTTACAATGTGTGTCAGATAGGGTTGGTATAAAAACTTTAAAGTATAATATTTGATCCAGGATACCCTCCGATATAATAACATAATCAACAATACTTGATCCGTTAGGTGTGTGACATGTATAACTGCCAAACATATCACCCAGTACACGACCATTGAGTATTCTTAGTTGGTTGCTGATACACAAGTCCAATAACTTTTTACCTCTAGAATCTAAAATTTTGTCCTGACTTTTTCGTTGTAATAAAGGTTTATCAATTGAATAATCAGAGTGGATAGGTACAAATTCACTACTGTCATCTATAATGAAATCTTGCTCAGTAGATATTCTAGCATTCAAGTCTCCACAGAGTGATATATTACCTAGTTTTTGGTATTTTATGATATCTTTTTCAATGTTATCAAAAATGTCATACTCAATGCACTGGGTGTATGTTGAGCAGTTAGGTGGATAGTATATTAAACAAATATATAGATCTTCTTTAAATCCAAAGAAATTTTTGTCCAATTTTAGCCATTGGTAATCTGAAGAAGTATTTTTTAAAATTTTTACATGCGGTTTAATGTTGTCCTTCACCAGTATTGCTAAACCTCCAAAGTACCTGTTGTTGTGTTTGGATTGTTTTCTACATATTGCATGACAATAAAAAGGTCCAATTTTGTTTGCATTTAGATTGGGACCTGCATGAGTTTCTGTTAGTAAGACAATATCATATTTTCTAATATTATTTAGAAACATTGGGTCAATTGTTTTGTCGTTATGTTTTGAAATCAGACCTCCTACATTCCAGAAACACATTTTAATGGAAAAAAGCTGGCTAGTTGTTTTTGGCATTGCCTATTATAGCTTTTTCAAAATTTACAAAAAGAAAAAAATAATGATAAATAGGGGGGGGTTAAAACAAAAATATTTTTTGTCTACTTTTCAAGTTTCTTCCTTGAAGCAACTATTACTTAGACTGAATAATACAAAATCTAATTATAGAGTTGTTATGTAATATTACCAAAAAATTACTGTATATTAATTACCCTTTAAGGTTAATTACCTTATTACATGTAATAGAAAATGACAGTATATATGTAAGAGTACCAGTAAAGTGACAATGATGTGTACCAGTGAAATAACAATTATAATGTATACTTAAAGGGTAAGTTCACGATTTTTTACATATGGTCTTAAATTGTTCAGAACTATGTTTTATAACAGTGTGCAAATTTTCTCTCTCATATCTTAACTTATAACAAAGATATTGGAGATTATTTATTTGAAATAGTCCCCTACTCTTCAGGTATAAAACCACTAATTCGCAATCCGGTAGAGGACGAACCTGAATATAGTTCCTATTTTGAGACAATATAGTTCCATTAAAGTATTGACCCAGCTAAAACTATTGCATGCAAATCATTAAATGAGCTTTTATTTGAAAGATGAACATCTTAGAAACAATTTCAGCCCATGTTTGTTCATATATATGCTAAGTGTCAATTTTAAGGATTACTTTTACTTGGGGTCTCATTCTTGCCAGAAACATGACTAGAAAGTACCGGACGTTCAGGTAGATTTAAACCGGGAACCAGTTTTTCCCGTTATTCAATGTAAGATGTGCTAGTTTTTGAACTGGAGTGAGCCAAATCATTTGGCATTGAAATAAGACTATTGACACTTTATTTGAACTTAAGACAAAAAATCTACAGCATTTTAGAAATGTCCAATTTAACATAGAAATCAATGGGACTCGGAATTAGTGGTTTTATACCTTGTATTGGATGGCTGAGAAAACTTTTTTCCTGAAAAAAGCTACTTTTTCTTTGTAAACAGTTTGGAAATTATGTGAATAATATGGAAAAACTACCAAAACATCATATGTTGTGCATTTTTGAAAAATTTGGCCCCTAAATTGTCTAATCTCTCAAAATTTCCATTTTTTGGTATTTATCTGGCTTACAAATTTCCAAAAGACCCTAAACTTCATGGAATGATATTTTGGTGATTCAAATAACTTTAAACAATCTCACTTAGCCATTTTATGTCAGTTTTCAACAGATTTGGCTTTTACAAGTTACATTATTGGCAAAATATATGTTCGACATAATGCGGCCAAGTGCACTTTATCAATATTCACCACTGAATATAGAAAACTGTTTGTTTTCCTATTCTTCTGTTATTTTTAAACAAAGTTGTCTTTTTTGAGATTCTGAGTAACCATGCTTAGCATTTTAGTAGCTAATAGATGAATGTCTTGGCAAAATCTGTATTTCTGAGCACAATATTCACCCTCTATTAGGTAACATGGCTCAAATGCAGTGCAGTATTGATATGAAAAGGATGTTTTTAAGGATATTTTTCACAAGTAGAAGAAATGAATAGAGAAACTGAATGATTTATGTGTCTTAAGATTGCAAACAGTGCATTAAGTCCCCTAATTTATTTCAGTCTTGAAAAATTAGTTTTATACATTCAGTTTTGCGCAATGTAATTTGATATGTGTAATGAGTTTTGGTAATTTTAGGCATTGTTTTTAATATTTTTCTACACAACAATCTTTTAAAGTGACTTTTTACAAACATTAAGGTCTTATGTGGCATCTGGCATGTTTTAAAGCTAAAAAAAGTATCCTAGTGTGATTTTTATTGTTTTTGGTATGTTTTTGCCCATAAAAAGGGGGAGGGCCCTTTAACCTATTATTTTCATTATAAATGACATTATGTTTTACTTTTGCAGGAAAAGACATAAGAAATGTATAATTAATAAACAAACAAATGCAAATGTTCAATCCAGTTGTAAGAAAATAGTAAAGATTTTCCACTTTCCCCCCAAAAATGATATTTTTAGTAAATCAGGATTTTTTGGTTAATCGCATTAAAGTATATGGTCTAAAAGGTGGCCCGCAGTAGTTAAAGTTTCTAAGAAACATACATAAAAATAGGTTTTTATTTGTCGCAATAAACCAATTTATGTAAAAAAGGACAATTATCAAGTATTAAAGAGGTTTTTTTCTGTTATAGGTATAAAACCACTAATTCGCAATCCGGTAGAGGACGAACCTGAATATAGTTCCTATTTTGAGACAATATAGTTCCATTAAAGTATTGACCCAGCTAAAACTATTGCATGCAAATCATTAAATGAGCTTTTATTTGAAAGATGAACATCTTAGAAACAATTTCAGCCCATGTTTGTTCATATATATGCTAAGTGTCAATTTTAAGGATTACTTTTACTTGGGGTCTCATTCTTGCCAGAAACATGACTAGAAAGTACCGGACGTTCAGGTAGATTTAAACCGGGAACCAGTTTTTCCCGTTATTCAATGTAAGATGTGCTAGTTTTTGAACTGGAGTGAGCCAAATCATTTGGCATTGAAATAAGACTATTGACACTTTATTTGAACTTAAGACAAAAAATCTACAGCATTTTAGAAATGTCCAATTTAACATAGAAATCAATGGGACTCGGAATTAGTGGTTTTATACCTTGTATTGGATGGCTGAGAAAACTTTTTTCCTGAAAAAAGCTACTTTTTCTTTGTAAACAGTTTGGAAATTATGTGAATAATATGGAAAAACTACCAAAACATCATATGTTGTGCATTTTTGAAAAATTTGGCCCCTAAATTGTCTAATCTCTCAAAATTTCCATTTTTTGGTATTTATCTGGCTTACAAATTTCCAAAAGACCCTAAACTTCATGGAATGATATTTTGGTGATTCAAATAACTTTAAACAATCTCACTTAGCCATTTTATGTCAGTTTTCAACAGATTTGGCTTTTACAAGTTACATTATTGGCAAAATATATGTTCGACATAATGCGGCCAAGTGCACTTTATCAATATTCACCACTGAATATAGAAAACTGTTTGTTTTCCTATTCTTCTGTTATTTTTAAACAAAGTTGTCTTTTTTGAGATTCTGAGTAACCATGCTTAGCATTTTAGTAGCTAATAGATGAATGTCTTGGCAAAATCTGTATTTCTGAGCACAATATTCACCCTCTATTAGGTAACATGGCTCAAATGCAGTGCAGTATTGATATGAAAAGGATGTTTTTAAGGATATTTTTCACAAGTAGAAGAAATGAATAGAGAAACTGAATGATTTATGTGTCTTAAGATTGCAAACAGTGCATTAAGTCCCCTAATTTATTTCAGTCTTGAAAAATTAGTTTTATACATTCAGTTTTGCGCAATGTAATTTGATATGTGTAATGAGTTTTGGTAATTTTAGGCATTGTTTTTAATATTTTTCTACACAACAATCTTTTAAAGTGACTTTTTACAAACATTAAGGTCTTATGTGGCATCTGGCATGTTTTAAAGCTAAAAAAAGTATCCTAGTGTGATTTTTATTGTTTTTGGTATGTTTTTGCCCATAAAAAGGGGGAGGGCCCTTTAACCTATTATTTTCATTATAAATGACATTATGTTTTACTTTTGCAGGAAAAGACATAAGAAATGTATAATTAATAAACAAACAAATGCAAATGTTCAATCCAGTTGTAAGAAAATAGTAAAGATTTTCCACTTTCCCCCCAAAAATGATATTTTTAGTAAATCAGGATTTTTTGGTTAATCGCATTAAAGTATATGGTCTAAAAGGTGGCCCGCAGTAGTTAAAGTTTCTAAGAAACATACATAAAAATAGGTTTTTATTTGTCGCAATAAACCAATTTATGTAAAAAAGGACAATTATCAAGTATTAAAGAGGTTTTTTTCTGTTATAGGTATAAAACCACTAATTCGCAATCCGGTAGAGGACGAACCTGAATATAGTTCCTATTTTGAGACAATATAGTTCCATTAAAGTATTGACCCAGCTAAAACTATTGCATGCAAATCATTAAATGAGCTTTTATTTGAAAGATGAACATCTTAGAAACAATTTCAGCCCATGTTTGTTCATATATATGCTAAGTGTCAATTTTAAGGATTACTTTTACTTGGGGTCTCATTCTTGCCAGAAACATGACTAGAAAGTACCGGACGTTCAGGTAGATTTAAACCGGGAACCAGTTTTTCCCGTTATTCAATGTAAGATGTGCTAGTTTTTGAACTGGAGTGAGCCAAATCATTTGGCATTGAAATAAGACTATTGACACTTTATTTGAACTTAAGACAAAAAATCTACAGCATTTTAGAAATGTCCAATTTAACATAGAAATCAATGGGACTCGGAATTAGTGGTTTTATACCTTGTATTGGATGGCTGAGAAAACTTTTTTCCTGAAAAAAGCTACTTTTTCTTTGTAAACAGTTTGGAAATTATGTGAATAATATGGAAAAACTACCAAAACATCATATGTTGTGCATTTTTGAAAAATTTGGCCCCTAAATTGTCTAATCTCTCAAAATTTCCATTTTTTGGTATTTATCTGGCTTACAAATTTCCAAAAGACCCTAAACTTCATGGAATGATATTTTGGTGATTCAAATAACTTTAAACAATCTCACTTAGCCATTTTATGTCAGTTTTCAACAGATTTGGCTTTTACAAGTTACATTATTGGCAAAATATATGTTCGACATAATGCGGCCAAGTGCACTTTATCAATATTCACCACTGAATATAGAAAACTGTTTGTTTTCCTATTCTTCTGTTATTTTTAAACAAAGTTGTCTTTTTTGAGATTCTGAGTAACCATGCTTAGCATTTTAGTAGCTAATAGATGAATGTCTTGGCAAAATCTGTATTTCTGAGCACAATATTCACCCTCTATTAGGTAACATGGCTCAAATGCAGTGCAGTATTGATATGAAAAGGATGTTTTTAAGGATATTTTTCACAAGTAGAAGAAATGAATAGAGAAACTGAATGATTTATGTGTCTTAAGATTGCAAACAGTGCATTAAGTCCCCTAATTTATTTCAGTCTTGAAAAATTAGTTTTATACATTCAGTTTTGCGCAATGTAATTTGATATGTGTAATGAGTTTTGGTAATTTTAGGCATTGTTTTTAATATTTTTCTACACAACAATCTTTTAAAGTGACTTTTTACAAACATTAAGGTCTTATGTGGCATCTGGCATGTTTTAAAGCTAAAAAAAGTATCCTAGTGTGATTTTTATTGTTTTTGGTATGTTTTTGCCCATAAAAAGGGGGAGGGCCCTTTAACCTATTATTTTCATTATAAATGACATTATGTTTTACTTTTGCAGGAAAAGACATAAGAAATGTATAATTAATAAACAAACAAATGCAAATGTTCAATCCAGTTGTAAGAAAATAGTAAAGATTTTCCACTTTCCCCCCAAAAATGATATTTTTAGTAAATCAGGATTTTTTGGTTAATCGCATTAAAGTATATGGTCTAAAAGGTGGCCCGCAGTAGTTAAAGTTTCTAAGAAACATACATAAAAATAGGTTTTTATTTGTCGCAATAAACCAATTTATGTAAAAAAGGACAATTATCAAGTATTAAAGAGGTTTTTTTCTGTTGTATTGGATGGCTGAGAAAACTTTTTTCCTGAAAAAAGCTACTTTTTCTTTGTAAACAGTTTGGAAATTATGTGAATAATATGGAAAAACTACCAAAACATCATATGTTGTGCATTTTTGAAAAATTTGGCCCCTAAATTGTCTAATCTCTCAAAATTTCCATTTTTTGGTATTTATCTGGCTTACAAATTTCCAAAAGACCCTAAACTTCATGGAATGATATTTTGGTGATTCAAATAACTTTAAACAATCTCACTTAGCCATTTTATGTCAGTTTTCAACAGATTTGGCTTTTACAAGTTACATTATTGGCAAAATATATGTTCGACATAATGCGGCCAAGTGCACTTTATCAATATTCACCACTGAATATAGAAAACTGTTTGTTTTCCTATTCTTCTGTTATTTTTAAACAAAGTTGTCTTTTTTGAGATTCTGAGTAACCATGCTTAGCATTTTAGTAGCTAATAGATGAATGTCTTGGCAAAATCTGTATTTCTGAGCACAATATTCACCCTCTATTAGGTAACATGGCTCAAATGCAGTGCAGTATTGATATGAAAAGGATGTTTTTAAGGATATTTTTCACAAGTAGAAGAAATGAATAGAGAAACTGAATGATTTATGTGTCTTAAGATTGCAAACAGTGCATTAAGTCCCCTAATTTATTTCAGTCTTGAAAAATTAGTTTTATACATTCAGTTTTGCGCAATGTAATTTGATATGTGTAATGAGTTTTGGTAATTTTAGGCATTGTTTTTAATATTTTTCTACACAACAATCTTTTAAAGTGACTTTTTACAAACATTAAGGTCTTATGTGGCATCTGGCATGTTTTAAAGCTAAAAAAAGTATCCTAGTGTGATTTTTATTGTTTTTGGTATGTTTTTGCCCATAAAAAGGGGGAGGGCCCTTTAACCTATTATTTTCATTATAAATGACATTATGTTTTACTTTTGCAGGAAAAGACATAAGAAATGTATAATTAATAAACAAACAAATGCAAATGTTCAATCCAGTTGTAAGAAAATAGTAAAGATTTTCCACTTTCCCCCCAAAAATGATATTTTTAGTAAATCAGGATTTTTTGGTTAATCGCATTAAAGTATATGGTCTAAAAGGTGGCCCGCAGTAGTTAAAGTTTCTAAGAAACATACATAAAAATAGGTTTTTATTTGTCGCAATAAACCAATTTATGTAAAAAAGGACAATTATCAAGTATTAAAGAGGTTTTTTTCTGTATAGGTATAAAACCACTAATTCGCAATCCGGTAGAGGACGAACCTGAATATAGTTCCTATTTTGAGACAATATAGTTCCATTAAAGTATTGACCCAGCTAAAACTATTGCATGCAAATCATTAAATGAGCTTTTATTTGAAAGATGAACATCTTAGAAACAATTTCAGCCCATGTTTGTTCATATATATGCTAAGTGTCAATTTTAAGGATTACTTTTACTTGGGGTCTCATTCTTGCCAGAAACATGACTAGAAAGTACCGGACGTTCAGGTAGATTTAAACCGGGAACCAGTTTTTCCCGTTATTCAATGTAAGATGTGCTAGTTTTTGAACTGGAGTGAGCCAAATCATTTGGCATTGAAATAAGACTATTGACACTTTATTTGAACTTAAGACAAAAAATCTACAGCATTTTAGAAATGTCCAATTTAACATAGAAATCAATGGGACTCGGAATTAGTGGTTTTATACCTTGTATTGGATGGCTGAGAAAACTTTTTTCCTGAAAAAAGCTACTTTTTCTTTGTAAACAGTTTGGAAATTATGTGAATAATATGGAAAAACTACCAAAACATCATATGTTGTGCATTTTTGAAAAATTTGGCCCCTAAATTGTCTAATCTCTCAAAATTTCCATTTTTTGGTATTTATCTGGCTTACAAATTTCCAAAAGACCCTAAACTTCATGGAATGATATTTTGGTGATTCAAATAACTTTAAACAATCTCACTTAGCCATTTTATGTCAGTTTTCAACAGATTTGGCTTTTACAAGTTACATTATTGGCAAAATATATGTTCGACATAATGCGGCCAAGTGCACTTTATCAATATTCACCACTGAATATAGAAAACTGTTTGTTTTCCTATTCTTCTGTTATTTTTAAACAAAGTTGTCTTTTTTGAGATTCTGAGTAACCATGCTTAGCATTTTAGTAGCTAATAGATGAATGTCTTGGCAAAATCTGTATTTCTGAGCACAATATTCACCCTCTATTAGGTAACATGGCTCAAATGCAGTGCAGTATTGATATGAAAAGGATGTTTTTAAGGATATTTTTCACAAGTAGAAGAAATGAATAGAGAAACTGAATGATTTATGTGTCTTAAGATTGCAAACAGTGCATTAAGTCCCCTAATTTATTTCAGTCTTGAAAAATTAGTTTTATACATTCAGTTTTGCGCAATGTAATTTGATATGTGTAATGAGTTTTGGTAATTTTAGGCATTGTTTTTAATATTTTTCTACACAACAATCTTTTAAAGTGACTTTTTACAAACATTAAGGTCTTATGTGGCATCTGGCATGTTTTAAAGCTAAAAAAAGTATCCTAGTGTGATTTTTATTGTTTTTGGTATGTTTTTGCCCATAAAAAGGGGGAGGGCCCTTTAACCTATTATTTTCATTATAAATGACATTATGTTTTACTTTTGCAGGAAAAGACATAAGAAATGTATAATTAATAAACAAACAAATGCAAATGTTCAATCCAGTTGTAAGAAAATAGTAAAGATTTTCCACTTTCCCCCCCAAAATGATATTTTTAGTAAATCAGGATTTTTTGGTTAATCGCATTAAAGTATATGGTCTAAAAGGTGGCCCGCAGTAGTTAAAGTTTCTAAGAAACATACATAAAAATAGGTTTTTATTTGTCGCAATAAACCAATTTATGTAAAAAAGGACAATTATCAAGTATTAAAGAGGTTTTTTTCTGTTATAGGTATAAAACCACTAATTCGCAATCCGGTAGAGGACGAACCTGAATATAGTTCCTATTTTGAGACAATATAGTTCCATTAAAGTATTGACCCAGCTAAAACTATTGCATGCAAATCATTAAATGAGCTTTTATTTGAAAGATGAACATCTTAGAAACAATTTCAGCCCATGTTTGTTCATATATATGCTAAGTGTCAATTTTAAGGATTACTTTTACTTGGGGTCTCATTCTTGCCAGAAACATGACTAGAAAGTACCGGACGTTCAGGTAGATTTAAACCGGGAACCAGTTTTTCCCGTTATTCAATGTAAGATGTGCTAGTTTTTGAACTGGAGTGAGCCAAATCATTTGGCATTGAAATAAGACTATTGACACTTTATTTGAACTTAAGACAAAAAATCTACAGCATTTTAGAAATGTCCAATTTAACATAGAAATCAATGGGACTCGGAATTAGTGGTTTTATACCTTGTATTGGATGGCTGAGAAAACTTTTTTCCTGAAAAAAGCTACTTTTTCTTTGTAAACAGTTTGGAAATTATGTGAATAATATGGAAAAACTACCAAAACATCATATGTTGTGCATTTTTGAAAAATTTGGCCCCTAAATTGTCTAATCTCTCAAAATTTCCATTTTTTGGTATTTATCTGGCTTACAAATTTCCAAAAGACCCTAAACTTCATGGAATGATATTTTGGTGATTCAAATAACTTTAAACAATCTCACTTAGCCATTTTATGTCAGTTTTCAACAGATTTGGCTTTTACAAGTTACATTATTGGCAAAATATATGTTCGACATAATGCGGCCAAGTGCACTTTATCAATATTCACCACTGAATATAGAAAACTGTTTGTTTTCCTATTCTTCTGTTATTTTTAAACAAAGTTGTCTTTTTTGAGATTCTGAGTAACCATGCTTAGCATTTTAGTAGCTAATAGATGAATGTCTTGGCAAAATCTGTATTTCTGAGCACAATATTCACCCTCTATTAGGTAACATGGCTCAAATGCAGTGCAGTATTGATATGAAAAGGATGTTTTTAAGGATATTTTTCACAAGTAGAAGAAATGAATAGAGAAACTGAATGATTTATGTGTCTTAAGATTGCAAACAGTGCATTAAGTCCCCTAATTTATTTCAGTCTTGAAAAATTAGTTTTATACATTCAGTTTTGCGCAATGTAATTTGATATGTGTAATGAGTTTTGGTAATTTTAGGCATTGTTTTTAATATTTTTCTACACAACAATCTTTTAAAGTGACTTTTTACAAACATTAAGGTCTTATGTGGCATCTGGCATGTTTTAAAGCTAAAAAAAAGTATCCTAGTGTGATTTTTATTGTTTTTGGTATGTTTTTGCCCATAAACAGGGGGAGGGCCCTTTAACCTATTATTTTCATTATAAATGACATTATGTTTTACTTTTGCAGGAAAAGACATAAGAAATGTATAATTAATAAACAAACAAATGCAAATGTTCAATCCAGTTGTAAGAAAATAGTAAAGATTTTCCACTTTCCCCCCAAAAATGATATTTTTAGTAAATCAGGATTTTTTGGTTAATCGCATTAAAGTATATGGTCTAAAAGGTGGCCCGCAGTAGTTAAAGTTTCTAAGAAACATACATAAAAATAGGTTTTTATTTGTCGCAATAAACCAATTTATGTAAAAAAGGACAATTATCAAGTATTAAAGAGGTTTTTTTCTGTTATAGGTATAAAACCACTAATTCGCAATCCGGTAGAGGACGAACCTGAATATAGTTCCTATTTTGAGACAATATAGTTCCATTAAAGTATTGACCCAGCTAAAACTATTGCATGCAAATCATTAAATGAGCTTTTATTTGAAAGATGAACATCTTAGAAACAATTTCAGCCCATGTTTGTTCATATATATGCTAAGTGTCAATTTTAAGGATTACTTTTACTTGGGGTCTCATTCTTGCCAGAAACATGACTAGAAAGTACCGGACGTTCAGGTAGATTTAAACCGGGAACCAGTTTTTCCCGTTATTCAATGTAAGATGTGCTAGTTTTTGAACTGGAGTGAGCCAAATCATTTGGCATTGAAATAAGACTATTGACACTTTATTTGAACTTAAGACAAAAAATCTACAGCATTTTAGAAATGTCCAATTTAACATAGAAATCAATGGGACTCGGAATTAGTGGTTTTATACCTTGTATTGGATGGCTGAGAAAACTTTTTTCCTGAAAAAAGCTACTTTTTCTTTGTAAACAGTTTGGAAATTATGTGAATAATATGGAAAAACTACCAAAACATCATATGTTGTGCATTTTTGAAAAATTTGGCCCCTAAATTGTCTAATCTCTCAAAATTTCCATTTTTTGGTATTTATCTGGCTTACAAATTTCCAAAAGACCCTAAACTTCATGGAATGATATTTTGGTGATTCAAATAACTTTAAACAATCTCACTTAGCCATTTTATGTCAGTTTTCAACAGATTTGGCTTTTACAAGTTACATTATTGGCAAAATATATGTTCGACATAATGCGGCCAAGTGCACTTTATCAATATTCACCACTGAATATAGAAAACTGTTTGTTTTCCTATTCTTCTGTTATTTTTAAACAAAGTTGTCTTTTTTGAGATTCTGAGTAACCATGCTTAGCATTTTAGTAGCTAATAGATGAATGTCTTGGCAAAATCTGTATTTCTGAGCACAATATTCACCCTCTATTAGGTAACATGGCTCAAATGCAGTGCAGTATTGATATGAAAAGGATGTTTTTAAGGATATTTTTCACAAGTAGAAGAAATGAATAGAGAAACTGAATGATTTATGTGTCTTAAGATTGCAAACAGTGCATTAAGTCCCCTAATTTATTTCAGTCTTGAAAAATTAGTTTTATACATTCAGTTTTGCGCAATGTAATTTGATATGTGTAATGAGTTTTGGTAATTTTAGGCATTGTTTTTAATATTTTTCTACACAACAATCTTTTAAAGTGACTTTTTACAAACATTAAGGTCTTATGTGGCATCTGGCATGTTTTAAAGCTAAAAAAAAGTATCCTAGTGTGATTTTTATTGTTTTTGGTATGTTTTTGCCCATAAAAAGGGGGAGGGCCCTTTAACCTATTATTTTCATTATAAATGACATTATGTTTTACTTTTGCAGGAAAAGACATAAGAAATGTATAATTAATAAACAAACAAATGCAAATGTTCAATCCAGTTGTAAGAAAATAGTAAAGATTTTCCACTTTCCCCCCAAAAATGATATTTTTAGTAAATCAGGATTTTTTGGTTAATCGCATTAAAGTATATGGTCTAAAAGGTGGCCCGCAGTAGTTAAAGTTTCTAAGAAACATACATAAAAATAGGTTTTTATTTGTCGCAATAAACCAATTTATGTAAAAAAGGACAATTATCAAGTATTAAAGAGGTTTTTTTCTGTTATAGGTATAAAACCACTAATTCGCAATCCGGTAGAGGACGAACCTGAATATAGTTCCTATTTTGAGACAATATAGTTCCATTAAAGTATTGACCCAGCTAAAACTATTGCATGCAAATCATTAAATGAGCTTTTATTTGAAAGATGAACATCTTAGAAACAATTTCAGCCCATGTTTGTTCATATATATGCTAAGTGTCAATTTTAAGGATTACTTTTACTTGGGGTCTCATTCTTGCCAGAAACATGACTAGAAAGTACCGGACGTTCAGGTAGATTTAAACCGGGAACCAGTTTTTCCCGTTATTCAATGTAAGATGTGCTAGTTTTTGAACTGGAGTGAGCCAAATCATTTGGCATTGAAATAAGACTATTGACACTTTATTTGAACTTAAGACAAAAAATCTACAGCATTTTAGAAATGTCCAATTTAACATAGAAATCAATGGGACTCGGAATTAGTGGTTTTATACCTTGTATTGGATGGCTGAGAAAACTTTTTTCCTGAAAAAAGCTACTTTTTCTTTGTAAACAGTTTGGAAATTATGTGAATAATATGGAAAAACTACCAAAACATCATATGTTGTGCATTTTTGAAAAATTTGGCCCCTAAATTGTCTAATCTCTCAAAATTTCCATTTTTTGGTATTTATCTGGCTTACAAATTTCCAAAAGACCCTAAACTTCATGGAATGATATTTTGGTGATTCAAATAACTTTAAACAATCTCACTTAGCCATTTTATGTCAGTTTTCAACAGATTTGGCTTTTACAAGTTACATTATTGGCAAAATATATGTTCGACATAATGCGGCCAAGTGCACTTTATCAATATTCACCACTGAATATAGAAAACTGTTTGTTTTCCTATTCTTCTGTTATTTTTAAACAAAGTTGTCTTTTTTGAGATTCTGAGTAACCATGCTTAGCATTTTAGTAGCTAATAGATGAATGTCTTGGCAAAATCTGTATTTCTGAGCACAATATTCACCCTCTATTAGGTAACATGGCTCAAATGCAGTGCAGTATTGATATGAAAAGGATGTTTTTAAGGATATTTTTCACAAGTAGAAGAAATGAATAGAGAAACTGAATGATTTATGTGTCTTAAGATTGCAAACAGTGCATTAAGTCCCCTAATTTATTTCAGTCTTGAAAAATTAGTTTTATACATTCAGTTTTGCGCAATGTAATTTGATATGTGTAATGAGTTTTGGTAATTTTAGGCATTGTTTTTAATATTTTTCTACACAACAATCTTTTAAAGTGACTTTTTACAAACATTAAGGTCTTATGTGGCATCTGGCATGTTTTAAAGCTAAAAAAAAG
Organism: Arcuatula senhousia; assembly: GCA_963971305.1. Classification (NCBI taxonomy): domain Eukaryota; kingdom Metazoa; phylum Mollusca; class Bivalvia; order Mytilida; family Mytilidae; genus Arcuatula; species Arcuatula senhousia. The sequence goes on from CAXARO010000681.1 coordinate 22,468, forward strand.
TATCCTAGTGTGATTTTTATTGTTTTTGGTATGTTTTTGCCCATAAAAAGGGGGAGGGCCCTTTAACCTATTATTTTCATTATAAATGACATTATGTTTTACTTTTGCAGGAAAAGACATAAGAAATGTATAATTAATAAACAAACAAATGCAAATGTTCAATCCAGTTGTAAGAAAATAGTAAAGATTTTCCACTTTCCCCCCAAAAATGATATTTTTAGTAAATCAGGATTTTTTGGTTAATCGCATTAAAGTATATGGTCTAAAAGGTGGCCCGCAGTAGTTAAAGTTTCTAAGAAACATACATAAAAATAGGTTTTTATTTGTCGCAATAAACCAATTTATGTAAAAAAGGACAATTATCAAGTATTAAAGAGGTTTTTTTCTGTTATAGGTATAAAACCACTAATTCGCAATCCGGTAGAGGACGAACCTGAATATAGTTCCTATTTTGAGACAATATAGTTCCATTAAAGTATTGACCCAGCTAAAACTATTGCATGCAAATCATTAAATGAGCTTTTATTTGAAAGATGAACATCTTAGAAACAATTTCAGCCCATGTTTGTTCATATATATGCTAAGTGTCAATTTTAAGGATTACTTTTACTTGGGGTCTCATTCTTGCCAGAAACATGACTAGAAAGTACCGGACGTTCAGGTAGATTTAAACCGGGAACCAGTTTTTCCCGTTATTCAATGTAAGATGTGCTAGTTTTTGAACTGGAGTGAGCCAAATCATTTGGCATTGAAATAAGACTATTGACACTTTATTTGAACTTAAGACAAAAAATCTACAGCATTTTAGAAATGTCCAATTTAACATAGAAATCAATGGGACTCGGAATTAGTGGTTTTATACCTTGTATTGGATGGCTGAGAAAACTTTTTTCCTGAAAAAAGCTACTTTTTCTTTGTAAACAGTTTGGAAATTATGTGAATAATATGGAAAAACTACCAAAACATCATATGTTGTGCATTTTTGAAAAATTTGGCCCCTAAATTGTCTAATCTCTCAAAATTTCCATTTTTTGGTATTTATCTGGCTTACAAATTTCCAAAAGACCCTAAACTTCATGGAATGATATTTTGGTGATTCAAATAACTTTAAACAATCTCACTTAGCCATTTTATGTCAGTTTTCAACAGATTTGGCTTTTACAAGTTACATTATTGGCAAAATATATGTTCGACATAATGCGGCCAAGTGCACTTTATCAATATTCACCACTGAATATAGAAAACTGTTTGTTTTCCTATTCTTCTGTTATTTTTAAACAAAGTTGTCTTTTTTGAGATTCTGAGTAACCATGCTTAGCATTTTAGTAGCTAATAGATGAATGTCTTGGCAAAATCTGTATTTCTGAGCACAATATTCACCCTCTATTAGGTAACATGGCTCAAATGCAGTGCAGTATTGATATGAAAAGGATGTTTTTAAGGATATTTTTCACAAGTAGAAGAAATGAATAGAGAAACTGAATGATTTATGTGTCTTAAGATTGCAAACAGTGCATTAAGTTCCCTAATTTATTTCAGTCTTGAAAAATTAGTTTTATACATTCAGTTTTGCGCAATGTAATTTGATATGTGTAATGAGTTTTGGTAATTTTAGGCATTGTTTTTAATATTTTTCTACACAACAATCTTTTAAAGTGACTTTTTACAAACATTAAGGTCTTATGTGGCATCTGGCATGTTTTAAAGCTAAAAAAAAGTATCCTAGTGTGATTTTTATTGTTTTTGGTATGTTTTTGCCCATAAAAAGGGGGAGGGCCCTTTAACCTATTATTTTCATTATAAATGACATTATGTTTTACTTTTGCAGGAAAAGACATAAGAAATGTATAATTAATAAACAAACAAATGCAAATGTTCAATCCAGTTGTAAGAAAATAGTAAAGATTTTCCACTTTCCCCCCAAAAATGATATTTTTAGTAAATCAGGATTTTTTGGTTAATCGCATTAAAGTATATGGTCTAAAAGGTGGCCCGCAGTAGTTAAAGTTTCTAAGAAACATACATAAAAATAGGTTTTTATTTGTCGCAATAAACCAATTTATGTAAAAAAGGACAATTATCAAGTATTAAAGAGGTTTTTTTCTGTTATAGGTATAAAACCACTAATTCGCAATCCGGTAGAGGACGAACCTGAATATAGTTCCTATTTTGAGACAATATAGTTCCATTAAAGTATTGACCCAGCTAAAACTATTGCATGCAAATCATTAAATGAGCTTTTATTTGAAAGATGAACATCTTAGAAACAATTTCAGCCCATGTTTGTTCATATATATGCTAAGTGTCAATTTTAAGGATTACTTTTACTTGGGGTCTCATTCTTGCCAGAAACATGACTAGAAAGTACCGGACGTTCAGGTAGATTTAAACCGGGAACCAGTTTTTCCCGTTATTCAATGTAAGATGTGCTAGTTTTTGAACTGGAGTGAGCCAAATCATTTGGCATTGAAATAAGACTATTGACACTTTATTTGAACTTAAGACAAAAAATCTACAGCATTTTAGAAATGTCCAATTTAACATAGAAATCAATGGGACTCGGAATTAGTGGTTTTATACCTTGTATTGGATGGCTGAGAAAACTTTTTTCCTGAAAAAAGCTACTTTTTCTTTGTAAACAGTTTGGAAATTATGTGAATAATATGGAAAAACTACCAAAACATCATATGTTGTGCATTTTTGAAAAATTTGGCCCCTAAATTGTCTAATCTCTCAAAATTTCCATTTTTTGGTATTTATCTGGCTTACAAATTTCCAAAAGACCCTAAACTTCATGGAATGATATTTTGGTGATTCAAATAACTTTAAACAATCTCACTTAGCCATTTTATGTCAGTTTTCAACAGATTTGGCTTTTACAAGTTACATTATTGGCAAAATATATGTTCGACATAATGCGGCCAAGTGCACTTTATCAATATTCACCACTGAATATAGAAAACTGTTTGTTTTCCTATTCTTCTGTTATTTTTAAACAAAGTTGTCTTTTTTGAGATTCTGAGTAACCATGCTTAGCATTTTAGTAGCTAATAGATGAATGTCTTGGCAAAATCTGTATTTCTGAGCACAATATTCACCCTCTATTAGGTACTAGTAACATGGCTCAAATGCAGTGCAGTATTGATATGAAAAGGATGTTTTTAAGGATATTTTTCACAAGTAGAAGAAATGAATAGAGAAACTGAATGATTTATGTGTCTTAAGATTGCAAACAGTGCATTAAGTCCCCTAATTTATTTCAGTCTTGAAAAATTAGTTTTATACATTCAGTTTTGCGCAATGTAATTTGATATGTGTAATGAGTTTTGGTAATTTTAGGCATTGTTTTTAATATTTTTCTACACAACAATCTTTTAAAGTGACTTTTTACAAACATTAAGGTCTTATGTGGCATCTGGCATGTTTTAAAGCTAAAAAAAAGTATCCTAGTGTGATTTTTATTGTTTTTGGTATGTTTTTGCCCATAAAAAGGGGGAGGGCCCTTTAACCTATTATTTTCATTATAAATGACATTATGTTTTACTTTTGCAGGAAAAGACATAAGAAATGTATAATTAATAAACAAACAAATGCAAATGTTCAATCCAGTTGTAAGAAAATAGTAAAGATTTTCCACTTTCCCCCCAAAAATGATATTTTTAGTAAATCAGGATTTTTTGGTTAATCGCATTAAAGTATATGGTCTAAAAGGTGGCCCGCAGTAGTTAAAGTTTCTAAGAAACATACATAAAAATAGGTTTTTATTTGTCGCAATAAACCAATTTATGTAAAAAAGGACAATTATCAAGTATTAAAGAGGTTTTTTTCTGTTATATTGGATGGCTGAGAAAACTTTTTTCCTGAAAAAAGCTACTTTTTCTTTGTAAACAGTTTGGAAATTATGTGAATAATATGGAAAAACTACCAAAACATCATATGTTGTGCATTTTTGAAAAATTTGGCCCCTAAATTGTCTAATCTCTCAAAATTTCCATTTTTTGGTATTTATCTGGCTTACAAATTTCCAAAAGACCCTAAACTTCATGGAATGATATTTTGGTGATTCAAATAACTTTAAACAATCTCACTTAGCCATTTTATGTCAGTTTTCAACAGATTTGGCTTTTACAAGTTACATTATTGGCAAAATATATGTTCGACATAATGCGGCCAAGTGCACTTTATCAATATTCACCACTGAATATAGAAAACTGTTTGTTTTCCTATTCTTCTGTTATTTTTAAACAAAGTTGTCTTTTTTGAGATTCTGAGTAACCATGCTTAGCATTTTAGTAGCTAATAGATGAATGTCTTGGCAAAATCTGTATTTCTGAGCACAATATTCACCCTCTATTAGGTAACATGGCTCAAATGCAGTGCAGTATTGATATGAAAAGGATGTTTTTAAGGATATTTTTCACAAGTAGAAGAAATGAATAGAGAAACTGAATGATTTATGTGTCTTAAGATTGCAAACAGTGCATTAAGTCCCCTAATTTATTTCAGTCTTGAAAAATTAGTTTTATACATTAAGTTTTGCGCAATGTAATTTGATATGTGTAATGAGTTTTGGTAATTTTAGGCATTGTTTTTAATATTTTTCTACACAACAATCTTTTAAAGTGACTTTTTACAAACATTAAGGTCTTATGTGGCATCTGGCATGTTTTAAAGCTAAAAAAAAGTATCCTAGTGTGATTTTTATTGTTTTTGGTATGTTTTTGCCCATAAAAAGGGGGAGGGCCCTATAACCTATTATTTTCATTATAAATGACATTATGTTTTACTTTTGCAGGAAAAGACATAAGAAATGTATAATTAATAAACAAACAAATGCAAATGTTCAATCCAGTTGTAAGAAAATAGTAAAGATTTTCCACTTTCCCCCCAAAAATGATATTTTTAGTAAATCAGGATTTTTTGGTTAATCGCATTAAAGTATATGGTCTAAAAGGTGGCCCGCAGTAGTTAAAGTTTCTAAGAAACATACATAAAAATAGGTTTTTATTTGTCGCAATAAACCAATTTATGTAAAAAAGGACAATTATCAAGTATTAAAGAGGTTTTTTTCTGTTGTATTGGATGGCTGAGAAAACTTTTTTCCTGAAAAAAGCTACTTTTTCTTTGTAAACAGTTTGGAAATTATGTGAATAATATGGAAAAACTACCAAAACATCATATGTTGTGCATTTTTGAAAAATTTGGCCCCTAAATTGTCTAATCTCTCAAAATTTCCATTTTTTGGTATTTATCTGGCTTACAAATTTCCAAAAGACCCTAAACTTCATGGAATGATATTTTGGTGATTCAAATAACTTTAAACAATCTCACTTAGCCATTTTATGTCAGTTTTCAACAGATTTGGCTTTTACAAGTTACATTATTGGCAAAATATATGTTCGACATAATGCGGCCAAGTGCACTTTATCAATATTCACCACTGAATATAGAAAACTGTTTGTTTTCCTATTCTTCTGTTATTTTTAAACAAAGTTGTCTTTTTTGAGATTCTGAGTAACCATGCTTAGCATTTTAGTAGCTAATAGATGAATGTCTTGGCAAAATCTGTATTTCTGAGCACAATATTCACCCTCTATTAGGTAACATGGCTCAAATGCAGTGCAGTATTGATATGAAAAGGATGTTTTTAAGGATATTTTTCACAAGTAGAAGAAATGAATAGAGAAACTGAATGATTTATGTGTCTTAAGATTGCAAACAGTGCATTAAGTCCCCTAATTTATTTCAGTCTTGAAAAATTAGTTTTATACATTCAGTTTTGCGCAATGTAATTTGATATGTGTAATGAGTTTTGGTAATTTTAGGCATTGTTTTTAATATTTTTCTACACAACAATCTTTTAAAGTGACTTTTTACAAACATTAAGGTCTTATGTGGCATCTGGCATGTTTTAAAGCTAAAAAAAGTATCCTAGTGTGATTTTTATTGTTTTTGGTATGTTTTTGCCCATAAAAAGGGGGAGGGCCCTTTAACCTATTATTTTCATTATAAATGACATTATGTTTTACTTTTGCAGGAAAAGACATAAGAAATGTATAATTAATAAACAAACAAATGCAAATGTTCAATCCAGTTGTAAGAAAATAGTAAAGATTTTCCACTTTCCCCCCAAAAATGATATTTTTAGTAAATCAGGATTTTTTGGTTAATCGCATTAAAGTATATGGTCTAAAAGGTGGCCCGCAGTAGTTAAAGTTTCTAAGAAACATACATAAAAATAGGTTTTTATTTGTCGCAATAAACCAATTTATGTAAAAAAGGACAATTATCAAGTATTAAAGAGGTTTTTTTCTGTTATATTGGATGGCTGAGAAAACTTTTTTCCTGAAAAAAGCTACTTTTTCTTTGTAAACAGTTTGGAAATTATGTGAATAATATGGAAAAACTACCAAAACATCATATGTTGTGCATTTTTGAAAAATTTGGCCCCTAAATTGTCTAATCTCTCAAAATTTCCATTTTTTGGTATTTATCTGGCTTACAAATTTCCAAAAGACCCTAAACTTCATGGAATGATATTTTGGTGATTCAAATAACTTTAAACAATCTCACTTAGCCATTTTATGTCAGTTTTCAACAGATTTGGCTTTTACAAGTTACATTATTGGCAAAATATATGTTCGACATAATGCGGCCAAGTGCACTTTATCAATATTCACCACTGAATATAGAAAACTGTTTGTTTTCCTATTCTTCTGTTATTTTTAAACAAAGTTGTCTTTTTTGAGATTCTGAGTAACCATGCTTAGCATTTTAGTAGCTAATAGATGAATGTCTTGGCAAAATCTGTATTTCTGAGCACAATATTCACCCTCTATTAGGTAACATGGCTCAAATGCAGTGCAGTATTGATATGAAAAGGATGTTTTTAAGGATATTTTTCACAAGTAGAAGAAATGAATAGAGAAACTGAATGATTTATGTGTCTTAAGATTGCAAACAGTGCATTAAGTCCCCTAATTTATTTCAGTCTTGAAAAATTAGTTTTATACATTCAGTTTTGCGCAATGTAATTTGATATGTGTAATGAGTTTTGGTAATTTTAGGCATTGTTTTTAATATTTTTCTACACAACAATCTTTTAAAGTGACTTTTTACAAACATTAAGGTCTTATGTGGCATCTGGCATGTTTTAAAGCTAAAAAAAAGTATCCTAGTGTGATTTTTATTGTTTTTGGTATGTTTTTGCCCATAAAAAGGGGGAGGGCCCTTTAACCTATTATTTTCATTATAAATGACATTATGTTTTACTTTTGCAGGAAAAGACATAAGAAATGTATAATTAATAAACAAACAAATGCAAATGTTCAATCCAGTTGTAAGAAAATAGTAAAGATTTTCCACTTTCCCCCCAAAAATGATATTTTTAGTAAATCAGGATTTTTTGGTTAATCGCATTAAAGTATATGGTCTAAAAGGTGGCCCGCAGTAGTTAAAGTTTCTAAGAAACATACATAAAAATAGGTTTTTATTTGTCGCAATAAACCAATTTATGTAAAAAAGGACAATTATCAAGTATTAAAGAGGTTTTTTTCTGTTGTATTGGATGGCTGAGAAAACTTTTTTCCTGAAAAAAGCTACTTTTTCTTTGTAAACAGTTTGGAAATTATGTGAATAATATGGAAAAACTACCAAAACATCATATGTTGTGCATTTTTGAAAAATTTGGCCCCTAAATTGTCTAATCTCTCAAAATTTCCATTTTTTGGTATTTATCTGGCTTACAAATTTCCAAAAGACCCTAAACTTCATGGAATGATATTTTGGTGATTCAAATAACTTTAAACAATCTCACTTAGCCATTTTATGTCAGTTTTCAACAGATTTGGCTTTTACAAGTTACATTATTGGCAAAATATATGTTCGACATAATGCGGCCAAGTGCACTTTATCAATATTCACCACTGAATATAGAAAACTGTTTGTTTTCCTATTCTTCTGTTATTTTTAAACAAAGTTGTCTTTTTTGAGATTCTGAGTAACCATGCTTAGCATTTTAGTAGCTAATAGATGAATGTCTTGGCAAAATCTGTATTTCTGAGCACAATATTCACCCTCTATTAGGTAACATGGCTCAAATGCAGTGCAGTATTGATATGAAAAGGATGTTTTTAAGGATATTTTTCACAAGTAGAAGAAATGAATAGAGAAACTGAATGATTTATGTGTCTTAAGATTGCAAACAGTGCATTAAGTCCCCTAATTTATTTCAGTCTTGAAAAATTAGTTTTATACATTCAGTTTTGCGCAATGTAATTTGATATGTGTAATGAGTTTTGGTAATTTTAGGCATTGTTTTTAATATTTTTCTACACAACAATCTTTTAAAGTGACTTTTTACAAACATTAAGGTCTTATGTGGCATCTGGCATGTTTTAAAGCTAAAAAAAAGTATCCTTGTGTGATTTTTATTGTTTTTGGTATGTTTTTGCCCATAAAAAGGGGGAGGGCCCTTTAACCTATTATTTTCATTATAAATGACATTATGTTTTACTTTTGCAGGAAAAGACATAAGAAATGTATAATTAATAAACAAACAAATGCAAATGTTCAATCCAGTTGTAAGAAAATAGTAAAGATTTTCCACTTTCCCCCCAAAAATGATATTTTTAGTAAATCAGGATTTTTTGGTTAATCGCATTAAAGTATATGGTCTAAAAGGTGGCCCGCAGTAGTTAAAGTTTCTAAGAAACATACATAAAAATAGGTTTTTATTTGTCGCAATAAACCAATTTATGTAAAAAAGGACAATTATCAAGTATTAAAGAGGTTTTTTTCTGTTATAGGTATAAAACCACTAATTCGCAATCCGGTAGAGGACGAACCTGAATATAGTTCCTATTTTGAGACAATATAGTTCCATTAAAGTATTGACCCAGCTAAAACTATTGCATGCAAATCATTAAATGAGCTTTTATTTGAAAGATGAACATCTTAGAAACAATTTCAGCCCATGTTTGTTCATATATATGCTAAGTGTCAATTTTAAGGATTACTTTTACTTGGGGTCTCATTCTTGCCAGAAACATGACTAGAAAGTACCGGACGTTCAGGTAGATTTAAACCGGGAACCAGTTTTTCCCGTTATTCAATGTAAGATGTGCTAGTTTTTGAACTGGAGTGAGCCAAATCATTTGGCATTGAAATAAGACTATTGACACTTTATTTGAACTTAAGACAAAAAATCTACAGCATTTTAGAAATGTCCAATTTAACATAGAAATCAATGGGACTCGGAATTAGTGGTTTTATACCTTGTATTGGATGGCTGAGAAAACTTTTTTCCTGAAAAAAGCTACTTTTTCTTTGTAAACAGTTTGGAAATTATGTGAATAATATGGAAAAACTACCAAAACATCATATGTTGTGCATTTTTGAAAAATTTGGCCCCTAAATTGTCTAATCTCTCAAAATTTCCATTTTTTGGTATTTATCTGGCTTACAAATTTCCAAAAGACCCTAAACTTCATGGAATGATATTTTGGTGATTCAAATAACTTTAAACAATCTCACTTAGCCATTTTATGTCAGTTTTCAACAGATTTGGCTTTTACAAGTTACATTATTGGCAAAATATATGTTCGACATAATGCGGCCAAGTGCACTTTATCAATATTCACCACTGAATATAGAAAACTGTTTGTTTTCCTATTCTTCTGTTATTTTTAAACAAAGTTGTCTTTTTTGAGATTCTGAGTAACCATGCTTAGCATTTTAGTAGCTAATAGATGAATGTCTTGGCAAAATCTGTATTTCTGAGCACAATATTCACCCTCTATTAGGTAACATGGCTCAAATGCAGTGCAGTATTGATATGAAAAGGATGTTTTTAAGGATATTTTTCACAAGTAGAAGAAATGAATAGAGAAACTGAATGATTTATGTGTCTTAAGATTGCAAACAGTGCATTAAGTCCCCTAATTTATTTCAGTCTTGAAAAATTAGTTTTATACATTCAGTTTTGCGCAATGTAATTTGATATGTGTAATGAGTTTTGGTAATTTTAGGCATTGTTTTTAATATTTTTCTACACAACAATCTTTTAAAGTGACTTTTTACAAACATTAAGGTCTTATGTGGCATCTGGCATGTTTTAAAGCTAAAAAAAAGTATCCTAGTGTGATTTTTATTGTTTTTGGTATGTTTTTGCCCATAAAAAGGGGGAGGGCCCTTTAACCTATTATTTTCATTATAAATGACATTATGTTTTACTTTTGCAGGAAAAGACATAAGAAATGTATAATTAATAAACAAACAAATGCAAATGTTCAATCCAGTTGTAAGAAAATAGTAAAGATTTTCCACTTTCCCCCCAAAAATGATATTTTTAGTAAATCAGGATTTTTTGGTTAATCGCATTAAAGTATATGGTCTAAAAGGTGGCCCGCAGTAGTTAAAGTTTCTAAGAAACATACATAAAAATAGGTTTTTATTTGTCGCAATAAACCAATTTATGTAAAAAAGGACAATTATCAAGTATTAAAGAGGTTTTTTTCTGTTATAGGTATAAAACCACTAATTCGCAATCCGGTAGAGGACGAACCTGAATATAGTTCCTATTTTGAGACAATATAGTTCCATTAAAGTATTGACCCAGCTAAAACTATTGCATGCAAATCATTAAATGAGCTTTTATTTGAAAGATGAACATCTTAGAAACAATTTCAGCCCATGTTTGTTCATATATATGCTAAGTGTCAATTTTAAGGATTACTTTTACTTGGGGTCTCATTCTTGCCAGAAACATGACTAGAAAGTACCGGACGTTCAGGTAGATTTAAACCGGGAACCAGTTTTTCCCGTTATTCAATGTAAGATGTGCTAGTTTTTGAACTGGAGTGAGCCAAATCATTTGGCATTGAAATAAGACTATTGACACTTTATTTGAACTTAAGACAAAAAATCTACAGCATTTTAGAAATGTCCAATTTAACATAGAAATCAATGGGACTCGGAATTAGTGGTTTTATACCTTGTATTGGATGGCTGAGAAAACTTTTTTCCTGAAAAAAGCTACTTTTTCTTTGTAAACAGTTTGGAAATTATGTGAATAATATGGAAAAACTACCAAAACATCATATGTTGTGCATTTTTGAAAAATTTGGCCCCTAAATTGTCTAATCTCTCAAAATTTCCATTTTTTGGTATTTATCTGGCTTACAAATTTCCAAAAGACCCTAAACTTCATGGAATGATATTTTGGTGATTCAAATAACTTTAAACAATCTCACTTAGCCATTTTATGTCAGTTTTCAACAGATTTGGCTTTTACAAGTTACATTATTGGCAAAATATATGTTCGACATAATGCGGCCAAGTGCACTTTATCAATATTCACCACTGAATATAGAAAACTGTTTGTTTTCCTATTCTTCTGTTATTTTTAAACAAAGTTGTCTTTTTTGAGATTCTGAGTAACCATGCTTAGCATTTTAGTAGCTAATAGATGAATGTCTTGGCAAAATCTGTATTTCTGAGCACAATATTCACCCTCTATTAGGTAACATGGCTCAAATGCAGTGCAGTATTGATATGAAAAGGATGTTTTTAAGGATATTTTTCACAAGTAGAAGAAATGAATAGAGAAACTGAATGATTTATGTGTCTTAAGATTGCAAACAGTGCATTAAGTCCCCTAATTTATTTCAGTCTTGAAAAATTAGTTTTATACATTCAGTTTTGCGCAATGTAATTTGATATGTGTAATGAGTTTTGGTAATTTTAGGCATTGTTTTTAATATTTTTCTACACAACAATCTTTTAAAGTGACTTTTTACAAACATTAAGGTCTTATGTGGCATCTGGCATGTTTTAAAGCTAAAAAAAAGTATCCTAGTGTGATTTTTATTGTTTTTGGTATGTTTTTGCCCATAAAAAGGGGGAGGGCCCTTTAACCTATTATTTTCATTATAAATGACATTATGTTTTACTTTTGCAGGAAAAGACATAAGAAATGTATAATTAATAAACAAACAAATGCAAATGTTCAATCCAGTTGTAAGAAAATAGTAAAGATTTTCCACTTTCCCCCCAAAAATGATATTTTTAGTAAATCAGGATTTTTTGGTTAATCGCATTAAAGTATATGGTCTAAAAGGTGGCCCGCAGTAGTTAAAGTTTCTAAGAAACATACATAAAAATAGGTTTTTATTTGTCGCAATAAACCAATTTATGTAAAAAAGGACAATTATCAAGTATTAAAGAGGTTTTTTTCTGTTATAGGTATAAAACCACTAATTCGCAATCCGGTAGAGGACGAACCTGAATATAGTTCCTATTTTGAGACAATATAGTTCCATTAAAGTATTGACCCAGCTAAAACTATTGCATGCAAATCATTAAATGAGCTTTTATTTGAAAGATGAACATCTTAGAAACAATTTCAGCCCATGTTTGTTCATATATATGCTAAGTGTCAATTTTAAGGATTACTTTTACTTGGGGTCTCATTCTTGCCAGAAACATGACTAGAAAGTACCGGACGTTCAGGTAGATTTAAACCGGGAACCAGTTTTTCCCGTTATTCAATGTAAGATGTGCTAGTTTTTGAACTGGAGTGAGCCAAATCATTTGGCATTGAAATAAGACTATTGACACTTTATTTGAACTTAAGACAAAAAATCTACAGCATTTTAGAAATGTCCAATTTAACATAGAAATCAATGGGACTCGGAATTAGTGGTTTTATACCTTGTATTGGATGGCTGAGAAAACTTTTTTCCTGAAAAAAGCTACTTTTTCTTTGTAAACAGTTTGGAAATTATGTGAATAATATGGAAAAACTACCAAAACATCATATGTTGTGCATTTTTGAAAAATTTGGCCCCTAAATTGTCTAATCTCTCAAAATTTCCATTTTTTGGTATTTATCTGGCTTACAAATTTCCAAAAGACCCTAAACTTCATGGAATGATATTTTGGTGATTCAAATAACTTTAAACAATCTCACTTAGCCATTTTATGTCAGTTTTCAACAGATTTGGCTTTTACAAGTTACATTATTGGCAAAATATATGTTCGACATAATGCGGCCAAGTGCACTTTATCAATATTCACCACTGAATATAGAAAACTGTTTGTTTTCCTATTCTTCTGTTATTTTTAAACAAAGTTGTCTTTTTTGAGATTCTGAGTAACCATGCTTAGCATTTTAGTAGCTAATAGATGAATGTCTTGGCAAAATCTGTATTTCTGAGCACAATATTCACCCTCTATTAGGTAACATGGCTCAAATGCAGTGCAGTATTGATATGAAAAGGATGTTTTTAAGGATATTTTTCACAAGTAGAAGAAATGAATAGAGAAACTGAATGATTTATGTGTCTTAAGATTGCAAACAGTGCATTAAGTCCCCTAATTTATTTCAGTCTTGAAAAATTAGTTTTATACATTCAGTTTTGCGCAATGTAATTTGATATGTGTAATGAGTTTTGGTAATTTTAGGCATTGTTTTTAATATTTTTCTACACAACAATCTTTTAAAGTGACTTTTTACAAACATTAAGGTCTTATGTGGCATCTGGCATGTTTTAAAGCTAAAAAAAAGTATCCTAGTGTGATTTTTATTGTTTTTGGTATGTTTTTGCCCATAAAAAGGGGGAGGGCCCTTTAACCTATTATTTTCATTATAAATGACATTATGTTTTACTTTTGCAGGAAAAGACATAAGAAATGTATAATTAATAAACAAACAAATGCAAATGTTCAATCCAGTTGTAAGAAAATAGTAAAGATTTTCCACTTTCCCCCCAAAAATGATATTTTTAGTAAATCAGGATTTTTTGGTTAATCGCATTAAAGTATATGGTCTAAAAGGTGGCCCGCAGTAGTTAAAGTTTCTAAGAAACATACATAAAAATAGGTTTTTATTTGTCGCAATAAACCAATTTATGTAAAAAAGGACAATTATCAAGTATTAAAGAGGTTTTTTTCTGTTGTATTGGATGGCTGAGAAAACTTTTTTCCTGAAAAAAGCTACTTTTTCTTTGTAAACAGTTTGGAAATTATGTGAATAATATGGAAAAACTACCAAAACATCATATGTTGTGCATTTTTGAAAAATTTGGCCCCTAAATTGTCTAATCTCTCAAAATTTCCATTTTTTGGTATTTATCTGGCTTACAAATTTCCAAAAGACCCTAAACTTCATGGAATGATATTTTGGTGATTCAAATAACTTTAAACAATCTCACTTAGCCATTTTATGTCAGTTTTCAACAGATTTGGCTTTTACAAGTTACATTATTGGCAAAATATATGTTCGACATAATGCGGCCAAGTGCACTTTATCAATATTCACCACTGAATATAGAAAACTGTTTGTTTTCCTATTCTTCTGTTATTTTTAAACAAAGTTGTCTTTTTTGAGATTCTGAGTAACCATGCTTAGCATTTTAGTAGCTAATAGATGAATGTCTTGGCAAAATCTGTATTTCTGAGCACAATATTCACCCTCTATTAGGTAACATGGCTCAAATGCAGTGCAGTATTGATATGAAAAGGATGTTTTTAAGGATATTTTTCACAAGTAGAAGAAATGAATAGAGAAACTGAATGATTTATGTGTCTTAAGATTGCAAACAGTGCATTAAGTCCCCTAATTTATTTCAGTCTTGAAAAATTAGTTTTATACATTCAGTTTTGCGCAATGTAATTTGATATGTGTAATGAGTTTTGGTAATTTTAGGCATTGTTTTTAATATTTTTCTACACAACAATCTTTTAAAGTGACTTTTTACAAACATTAAGGTCTTATGTGGCATCTGGCATGTTTTAAAGCTAAAAAAAAGTATCCTAGTGTGATTTTTATTGTTTTTGGTATGTTTTTGCCCATAAAAAGGGGGAGGGCCCTTTAACCTATTATTTTCATTATAAATGACATTATGTTTTACTTTTGCAGGAAAAGACATAAGAAATGTATAATTAATAAACAAACAAATGCAAATGTTCAATCCAGTTGTAAGAAAATAGTAAAGATTTTCCACTTTCCCCCCAAAAATGATATTTTTAGTAAATCAGGATTTTTTGGTTAATCGCATTAAAGTATATGGTCTAAAAGGTGGCCCGCAGTAGTTAAAGTTTCTAAGAAACATACATAAAAATAGGTTTTTATTTGTCGCAATAAACCAATTTATGTAAAAAAGGACAATTATCAAGTATTAAAGAGGTTTTTTTCTGTTGTATTGGATGGCTGAGAAAACTTTTTTCCTGAAAAAAGCTACTTTTTCTTTGTAAACAGTTTGGAAATTATGTGAATAATATGGAAAAACTACCAAAACATCATATGTTGTGCATTTTTGAAAAATTTGGCCCCTAAATTGTCTAATCTCTCAAAATTTCCATTTTTTGGTATTTATCTGGCTTACAAATTTCCAAAAGACCCTAAACTTCATGGAATGATATTTTGGTGATTCAAATAACTTTAAACAATCTCACTTAGCCATTTTATGTCAGTTTTCAACAGATTTGGCTTTTACAAGTTACATTATTGGCAAAATATATGTTCGACATAATGCGGCCAAGTGCACTTTATCAATATTCACCACTGAATATAGAAAACTGTTTGTTTTCCTATTCTTCTGTTATTTTTAAACAAAGTTGTCTTTTTTGAGATTCTGAGTAACCATGCTTAGCATTTTAGTAGCTAATAGATGAATGTCTTGGCAAAATCTGTATTTCTGAGCACAATATTCACCCTCTATTAGGTAACATGGCTCAAATGCAGTGCAGTATTGATATGAAAAGGATGTTTTTAAGGATATTTTTCACAAGTAGAAGAAATGAATAGAGAAACTGAATGATTTATGTGTCTTAAGATTGCAAACAGTGCATTAAGTCCCCTAATTTATTTCAGTCTTGAAAAATTAGTTTTATACATTCAGTTTTGCGCAATGTAATTTGATATGTGTAATGAGTTTTGGTAATTTTAGGCATTGTTTTTAATATTTTTCTACACAACAATCTTTTAAAGTGACTTTTTACAAACATTAAGGTCTTATGTGGCATCTGGCATGTTTTAAAGCTAAAAAAAAGTATCCTAGTGTGATTTTTATTGTTTTTGGTATGTTTTTGCCCATAAAAAGGGGGAGGGCCCTTTAACCTATTATTTTCATTATAAATGACATTATGTTTTACTTTTGCAGGAAAAGACATAAGAAATGTATAATTAATAAACAAACAAATGCAAATGTTCAATCCAGTTGTAAGAAAATAGTAAAGATTTTCCACTTTCCCCCCAAAAATGATATTTTTAGTAAATCAGGATTTTTTGGTTAATCGCATTAAAGTATATGGTCTAAAAGGTGGCCCGCAGTAGTTAAAGTTTCTAAGAAACATACATAAAAATAGGTTTTTATTTGTCGCAATAAACCAATTTATGTAAAAAAGGACAATTATCAAGTATTAAAGAGGTTTTTTTCTGTTGTATTGGATGGCTGAGAAAACTTTTTTCCTGAAAAAAGCTACTTTTTCTTTGTAAACAGTTTGGAAATTATGTGAATAATATGGAAAAACTACCAAAACATCATATGTTGTGCATTTTTGAAAAATTTGGCCCCTAAATTGTCTAATCTCTCAAAATTTCCATTTTTTGGTATTTATCTGGCTTACAAATTTCCAAAAGACCCTAAACTTCATGGAATGATATTTTGGTGATTCAAATAACTTTAAACAATCTCACTTAGCCATTTTATGTCAGTTTTCAACAGATTTGGCTTTTACAAGTTACATTATTGGCAAAATATATGTTCGACATAATGCGGCCAAGTGCACTTTATCAATATTCACCACTGAATATAGAAAACTGTTTGTTTTCCTATTCTTCTGTTATTTTTAAACAAAGTTGTCTTTTTTGAGATTCTGAGTAACCATGCTTAGCATTTTAGTAGCTAATAGATGAATGTCTTGGCAAAATCTGTATTTCTGAGCACAATATTCACCCTCTATTAGGTAACATGGCTCAAATGCAGTGCAGTATTGATATGAAAAGGATGTTTTTAAGGATATTTTTCACAAGTAGAAGAAATGAATAGAGAAACTGAATGATTTATGTGTCTTAAGATTGCAAACAGTGCATTAAGTCCCCTAATTTATTTCAGTCTTGAAAAATTAGTTTTATACATTCAGTTTTGCGCAATGTAATTTGATATGTGTAATGAGTTTTGGTAATTTTAGGCATTGTTTTTAATATTTTTCTACACAACAATCTTTTAAAGTGACTTTTTACAAACATTAAGGTCTTATGTGGCATCTGGCATGTTTTAAAGCTAAAAAAAAGTATCCTAGTGTGATTTTTATTGTTTTTGGTATGTTTTTGCCCATAAAAAGGGGGAGGGCCCTTTAACCTATTATTTTCATTATAAATGACATTATGTTTTACTTTTGCAGGAAAAGACATAAGAAATGTATAATTAATAAACAAACAAATGCAAATGTTCAATCCAGTTGTAAGAAAATAGTAAAGATTTTCCACTTTCCCCCCAAAAATGATATTTTTAGTAAATCAGGATTTTTTGGTTAATCGCATTAAAGTATATGGTCTAAAAGGTGGCCCGCAGTAGTTAAAGTTTCTAAGAAACATACATAAAAATAGGTTTTTATTTGTCGCAATAAACCAATTTATGTAAAAAAGGACAATTATCAAGTATTAAAGAGGTTTTTTTCTGTTGTATTGGATGGCTGAGAAAACTTTTTTCCTGAAAAAAGCTACTTTTTCTTTGTAAACAGTTTGGAAATTATGTGAATAATATGGAAAAACTACCAAAACATCATATGTTGTGCATTTTTGAAAAATTTGGCCCCTAAATTGTCTAATCTCTCAAAATTTCCATTTTTTGGTATTTATCTGGCTTACAAATTTCCAAAAGACCCTAAACTTCATGGAATGATATTTTGGTGATTCAAATAACTTTAAACAATCTCACTTAGCCATTTTATGTCAGTTTTCAACAGATTTGGCTTTTACAAGTTACATTATTGGCAAAATATATGTTCGACATAATGCGGCCAAGTGCACTTTATCAATATTCACCACTGAATATAGAAAACTGTTTGTTTTCCTATTCTTCTGTTATTTTTAAACAAAGTTGTCTTTTTTGAGATTCTGAGTAACCATGCTTAGCATTTTAGTAGCTAATAGATGAATGTCTTGGCAAAATCTGTATTTCTGAGCACAATATTCACCCTCTATTAGGTAACATGGCTCAAATGCAGTGCAGTATTGATATGAAAAGGATGTTTTTAAGGATATTTTTCACAAGTAGAAGAAATGAATAGAGAAACTGAATGATTTATGTGTCTTAAGATTGCAAACAGTGCATTAAGTCCCCTAATTTATTTCAGTCTTGAAAAATTAGTTTTATACATTCAGTTTTGCGCAATGTAATTTGATATGTGTAATGAGTTTTGGTAATTTTAGGCATTGTTTTTAATATTTTTCTACACAACAATCTTTTAAAGTGACTTTTTACAAACATTAAGGTCTTATGTGGCATCTGGCATGTTTTAAAGCTAAAAAAAAGTATCCTAGTGTGATTTTTATTGTTTTTGGTATGTTTTTGCCCATAAAAAGGGGGAGGGCCCTTTAACCTATTATTTTCATTATAAATGACATTATGTTTTACTTTTGCAGGAAAAGACATAAGAAATGTATAATTAATAAACAAACAAATGCAAATGTTCAATCCAGTTGTAAGAAAATAGTAAAGATTTTCCACTTTCCCCCCAAAAATGATATTTTTAGTAAATCAGGATTTTTTGGTTAATCGCATTAAAGTATATGGTCTAAAAGGTGGCCCGCAGTAGTTAAAGTTTCTAAGAAACATACATAAAAATAGGTTTTTATTTGTCGCAATAAACCAATTTATGTAAAAAAGGACAATTATCAAGTATTAAAGAGGTTTTTTTCTGTTGTATTGGATGGCTGAGAAAACTTTTTTCCTGAAAAAAGCTACTTTTTCTTTGTAAACAGTTTGGAAATTATGTGAATAATATGGAAAAACTACCAAAACATCATATGTTGTGCATTTTTGAAAAATTTGGCCCCTAAATTGTCTAATCTCTCAAAATTTCCATTTTTTGGTATTTATCTGGCTTACAAATTTCCAAAAGACCCTAAACTTCATGGAATGATATTTTGGTGATTCAAATAACTTTAAACAATCTCACTTAGCCATTTTATGTCAGTTTTCAACAGATTTGGCTTTTACAAGTTACATTATTGGCAAAATATATGTTCGACATAATGCGGCCAAGTGCACTTTATCAATATTCACCACTGAATATAGAAAACTGTTTGTTTTCCTATTCTTCTGTTATTTTTAAACAAAGTTGTCTTTTTTGAGATTCTGAGTAACCATGCTTAGCATTTTAGTAGCTAATAGATGAATGTCTTGGCAAAATCTGTATTTCTGAGCACAATATTCACCCTCTATTAGGTAACATGGCTCAAATGCAGTGCAGTATTGATATGAAAAGGATGTTTTTAAGGATATTTTTCACAAGTAGAAGAAATGAATAGAGAAACTGAATGATTTATGTGTCTTAAGATTGCAAACAGTGCATTAAGTCCCCTAATTTATTTCAGTCTTGAAAAATTAGTTTTATACATTCAGTTTTGCGCAATGTAATTTGATATGTGTAATGAGTTTTGGTAATTTTAGGCATTGTTTTTAATATTTTTCTACACAACAATCTTTTAAAGTGACTTTTTACAAACATTAAGGTCTTATGTGGCATCTGGCATGTTTTAAAGCTAAAAAAAAGTATCCTAGTGTGATTTTTATTGTTTTTGGTATGTTTTTGCCCATAAAAAGGGGGAGGGCCCTTTAACCTATTATTTTCATTATAAATGACATTATGTTTTACTTTTGCAGGAAAAGACATAAGAAATGTATAATTAATAAACAAACAAATGCAAATGTTCAATCCAGTTGTAAGAAAATTGTAAAGATTTTCCACTTTCCCCCCAAAAATGATATTTTTAGTAAATCAGGATTTTTTGGTTAATCGCATTAAAGTATATGGTCTAAAAGGTGGCCCGCAGTAGTTAAAGTTTCTAAGAAACATACATAAAAATAGGTTTTTATTTGTCGCAATAAACCAATTTATGTAAAAAAGGACAATTATCAAGTATTAAAGAGGTTTTTTTCTGTTGTATTGGATGGCTGAGAAAACTTTTTTCCTGAAAAAAGCTACTTTTTCTTTGTAAACAGTTTGGAAATTATGTGAATAATATGGAAAAACTACCAAAACATCATATGTTGTGCATTTTTGAAAAATTTGGCCCCTAAATTGTCTAATCTCTCAAAATTTCCATTTTTTGGTATTTATCTGGCTTACAAATTTCCAAAAGACCCTAAACTTCATGGAATGATATTTTGGTGATTCAAATAACTTTAAACAATCTCACTTAGCCATTTTATGTCAGTTTTCAACAGATTTGGCTTTTACAAGTTACATTATTGGCAAAATATATGTTCGACATAATGCGGCCAAGTGCACTTTATCAATATTCACCACTGAATATAGAAAACTGTTTGTTTTCCTATTCTTCTGTTATTTTTAAACAAAGTTGTCTTTTTTGAGATTCTGAGTAACCATGCTTAGCATTTTAGTAGCTAATAGATGAATGTCTTGGCAAAATCTGTATTTCTGAGCACAATATTCACCCTCTATTAGGTAACATGGCTCAAATGCAGTGCAGTATTGATATGAAAAGGATGTTTTTAAGGATATTTTTCACAAGTAGAAGAAATGAATAGAGAAACTGAATGATTTATGTGTCTTAAGATTGCAAACAGTGCATTAAGTCCCCTAATTTATTTCAGTCTTGAAAAATTAGTTTTATACATTCAGTTTTGCGCAATGTAATTTGATATGTGTAATGAGTTTTGGTAATTTTAGGCATTGTTTTTAATATTTTTCTACACAACAATCTTTTAAAGTGACTTTTTACAAACATTAAGGTCTTATGTGGCATCTGGCATGTTTTAAAGCTAAAAAAAAGTATCCTAGTGTGATTTTTATTGTTTTTGGTATGTTTTTGCCCATAAAAAGGGGGAGGGCCCTTTAACCTATTATTTTCATTATAAATGACATTATGTTTTACTTTTGCAGGAAAAGACATAAGAAATGTATAATTAATAAACAAACAAATGCAAATGTTCAATCCAGTTGTAAGAAAATAGTAAAGATTTTCCACTTTCCCCCCAAAAATGATATTTTTAGTAAATCAGGATTTTTTGGTTAATCGCATTAAAGTATATGGTCTAAAAGGTGGCCCGCAGTAGTTAAAGTTTCTAAGAAACATACATAAAAATAGGTTTTTATTTGTCGCAATAAACCAATTTATGTAAAAAAGGACAATTATCAAGTATTAAAGAGGTTTTTTTCTGTTATAGGTATAAAACCACTAATTCGCAATCCGGTAGAGGACGAACCTGAATATAGTTCCTATTTTGAGACAATATAGTTCCATTAAAGTATTGACCCAGCTAAAACTATTGCATGCAAATCATTAAATGAGCTTTTATTTGAAAGATGAACATCTTAGAAACAATTTCAGCCCATGTTTGTTCATATATATGCTAAGTGTCAATTTTAAGGATTACTTTTACTTGGGGTCTCATTCTTGCCAGAAACATGACTAGAAAGTACCGGACGTTCAGGTAGATTTAAACCGGGAACCAGTTTTTCCCGTTATTCAATGTAAGATGTGCTAGTTTTTGAACTGGAGTGAGCCAAATCATTTGGCATTGAAATAAGACTATTGACACTTTATTTGAACTTAAGACAAAAAATCTACAGCATTTTAGAAATGTCCAATTTAACATAGAAATCAATGGGACTCGGAATTAGTGGTTTTATACCTTGTATTGGATGGCTGAGAAAACTTTTTTCCTGAAAAAAGCTACTTTTTCTTTGTAAACAGTTTGGAAATTATGTGAATAATATGGAAAAACTACCAAAACATCATATGTTGTGCATTTTTGAAAAATTTGGCCCCTAAATTGTCTAATCTCTCAAAATTTCCATTTTTTGGTATTTATCTGGCTTACAAATTTCCAAAAGACCCTAAACTTCATGGAATGATATTTTGGTGATTCAAATAACTTTAAACAATCTCACTTAGCCATTTTATGTCAGTTTTCAACAGATTTGGCTTTTACAAGTTACATTATTGGCAAAATATATGTTCGACATAATGCGGCCAAGTGCACTTTATCAATATTCACCACTGAATATAGAAAACTGTTTGTTTTCCTATTCTTCTGTTATTTTTAAACAAAGTTGTCTTTTTTATACCCCGCCACACGAAGTGGCAGGGTATTATGTTATACCCTCAGTTTTTTTCGGTGTCTGTCCGTCCGTCCGTCTGTCTGTCCGTCCGTCTGTCTGTCCGTCTGTCTGTCCGTCCCCCGAAGGTTTCCGACCAATAACTTGAAAACGCGTCAAAGGATTTGAATGATATTTTACACAGCTGTTTAGTACAATAAAATACAGGTCAAGTTCGATTTCCAGCATGATCCAAAAAATAGTTTTCGAGATAGGCCACTTTGAAAAATCAAATTTCATGAAATTTTGAGTTTCGAACCAATAACTTGAAAATGCGTCAAAGGATTTGAATGATATTTTGCACAGCTGTTTAGTACAATAAAATACAGGTCAAGTTCGATTTCCAGCATGATCCAAAAAATAGTTTTCGAGATAGGCCACTTTGAAAAATCAAATTTCATGAAATTTTGAGTTTCGAACCAATAACTTGAAAATGCGTCAAAGGATTTGAATGATATTTTGCACAGCTGTTTAGTACAATAAAATACAGGTCAAGTGTAATTTCCAACATGATCCGAAGAACAGTTTTCGAGATAGGCTACTTTGAAATCAAATTTTATGAACTTTTGATATTATAACGTGGCGGGGTATCATTTAATGTCCCATTACATGCCCTATTTTTGAGATTCTGAGTAACCATGCTTAGCATTTTAGTAGCTAATAGATGAATGTCTTGGCAAAATCTGTATTTCTGAGCACAATATTCACCCTCTATTAGGTAACATGGCTCAAATGCAGTGCAGTATTGATATGAAAAGGATGTTTTTAAGGATATTTTTCACAAGTAGAAGAAATGAATAGAGAAACTGAATGATTTATGTGTCTTAAGATTGCAAACAGTGCATTAAGTCCCCTAATTTATTTCAGTCTTGAAAAATTAGTTTTATACATTCAGTTTTGCGCAATGTAATTTGATATGTGTAATGAGTTTTGGTAATTTTAGGCATTGTTTTTAATATTTTTCTACACAACAATCTTTTAAAGTGACTTTTTACAAACATTAAGGTCTTATGTGGCATCTGGCATGTTTTAAAGCTAAAAAAAAGTATCCTAGTGTGATTTTTATTGTTTTTGGTATGTTTTTGCCCATAAAAAGGGGGAGGGCCCTTTAACCTATTATTTTCATTATAAATGACATTATGTTTTACTTTTGCAGGAAAAGACATAAGAAATGTATAATTAATAAACAAACAAATGCAAATGTTCAATCCAGTTGTAAGAAAATAGTAAAGATTTTCCACTTTCCCCCCAAAAATGATATTTTTAGTAAATCAGGATTTTTTGGTTAATCGCATTAAAGTATATGGTCTAAAAGGTGGCCCGCAGTAGTTAAAGTTTCTAAGAAACATACATAAAAATAGGTTTTTATTTGTCGCAATAAACCAATTTATGTAAAAAAGGACAATTATCAAGTATTAAAGAGGTTTTTTTCTGTTATAGGTATAAAACCACTAATTCGCAATCCGGTAGAGGACGAACCTGAATATAGTTCCTATTTTGAGACAATATAGTTCCATTAAAGTATTGACCCAGCTAAAACTATTGCATGCAAATCATTAAATGAGCTTTTATTTGAAAGATGAACATCTTAGAAACAATTTCAGCCCATGTTTGTTCATATATATGCTAAGTGTCAATTTTAAGGATTACTTTTACTTGGGGTCTCATTCTTGCCAGAAACATGACTAGAAAGTACCGGACGTTCAGGTAGATTTAAACCGGGAACCAGTTTTTCCCGTTATTCAATGTAAGATGTGCTAGTTTTTGAACTGGAGTGAGCCAAATCATTTGGCATTGAAATAAGACTATTGACACTTTATTTGAACTTAAGACAAAAAATCTACAGCATTTTAGAAATGTCCAATTTAACATAGAAATCAATGGGACTCGGAATTAGTGGTTTTATACCTTGTATTGGATGGCTGAGAAAACTTTTTTCCTGAAAAAAGCTACTTTTTCTTTGTAAACAGTTTGGAAATTATGTGAATAATATGGAAAAACTACCAAAACATCATATGTTGTGCATTTTTGAAAAATTTGGCCCCTAAATTGTCTAATCTCTCAAAATTTCCATTTTTATACGACCGCAAAAAATTTGCGGACGTATAATGGTATGATGCTGTCGTCGTCGTCGTCGTCGTCGTTGTCGTTGGCGTTGTCGTCGTCTGTTAACTTTAGTGTATACACGATAACTTTAGTTCTAGTTATCCAAATGCAATGAAATTTGACAATGATATTTCTTACCAGTAAAGGATGGATGGGATTGATTTTGGGAGTCCCCCCTTTTTTCGTTTGGAAATTAAGGGCCAAAAGGGGCCAAAATTGTAACTTTTTTGTTTGTTCTTACAATAACTTTTTAAAAATCTTCTCCTCTGAAACTACTGAACAGAATTCAATGAAACTTGGTATGATTGATCATTAGGGTGTCCTGCACTATAGTAATGTTTCAATTTCTGATTCGTCAAAAAAACATGGCCGCCGTGGCTAAAAATAGACCAGGGGGGTCAGACTACTGTTTTTGGCTTGTAATTCAAAAAGTATAAGGGATAGATGAAATCTGATGCCACCCTACTGCTTCAGGATCAAAAGTTCTACAAAAGTCTCCATTTGGTCGAAGTTGTCAGAAGACCCCTTATAGGGGTTACGGCCCCTTAAAGGTGAAAAATAGCATTTTTTCATGTTTTTGCCCTATAGTATGAAAATTATTGCAGATAGCAAAAAGCTGTTGCTTGCTTAATTGTTCAGCTCATTTAGCTCTACAAATAACTCCATACGGTCAAAGTTGTCAGATGACCCCTAATAGGGGCTACAGCCCCTAAAATAATGTTTTTTCATGTTTTTGGCCTATGAAATGAAAACTATAGCAGGTAGAGAGAAGCTGTTGCTTGCTTAAATGTTCAGCTCATTTACACAATTAAGAATTAATTTTTGCGCCCCCCCTTTTTCCCCTATTACGTAATTAGGGGCCAAATGGGGCCAAAATCAAAACTTTTTTATTTGTGGTCCGATTTTAAAATTTTTTTTTGCAAGTTTATTCTTGTCAAGTAGTGAATCCAAATTTGAGAAATTATTTTTGCAACCCCACCCCTTTTTCACTTGTTACATAATAAGGGGCCAAAAGGGGCCGAAATTGAATTTTTTTTTATTTTTGTCTGATTTTGACAATTTTTTTGCATGAGTAGAATACAAAATTGAAAATTTATATTTTTACCCCCTGGGTCGAAAGTCCACCAGAGCAGCATGTGTCAAAAACCTTTGTCAGTCCACCATGGGCTGCATGTGTCCAGAGCAATAGACTATCCATATTGGGCCTAAAATGTACAGGGTTCAACATGTTGCGGTCGTATCATGCTGCGCTCGGCGAAGCTTTTTATTTGGTATTTATCTGGCTTACAAATTTCCAAAAGACCCTAAACTTCATGGAATGATATTTTGGTGATTCAAATAACTTTAAACAATCTCACTTAGCCATTTTATGTCAGTTTTCAACAGATTTGGCTTTTACAAGTTACATTATTGGCAAAATATATGTTCGACATAATGCGGCCAAGTGCACTTTATCAATATTCACCACTGAATATAGAAAACTGTTTGTTTTCCTATTCTTCTGTTATTTTTAAACAAAGTTGTCTTTTTTGAGATTCTGAGTAACCATGCTTAGCATTTTAGTAGCTAATAGATGAATGTCTTGGCAAAATCTGTATTTCTGAGCACAATATTCACCCTCTATTAGGTAACATGGCTCAAATGCAGTGCAGTATTGATATGAAAAGGATGTTTTTAAGGATATTTTTCACAAGTAGAAGAAATGAATAGAGAAACTGAATGATTTATGTGTCTTAAGATTGCAAACAGTGCATTAAGTCCCCTAATTTATTTCAGTCTTGAAAAATTAGTTTTATACATTCAGTTTTGCGCAATGTAATTTGATATGTGTAATGAGTTTTGGTAATTTTAGGCATTGTTTTTAATATTTTTCTACACAACAATCTTTTAAAGTGACTTTTTACAAACATTAAGGTCTTATGTGGCATCTGGCATGTTTTAAAGCTAAAAAAAAGTATCCTAGTGTGATTTTTATTGTTTTTGGTATGTTTTTGCCCATAAAAAGGGGGAGGGCCCTTTAACCTATTATTTTCATTATAAATGACATTATGTTTTACTTTTGCAGGAAAAGACATAAGAAATGTATAATTAATAAACAAACAAATGCAAATGTTCAATCCAGTTGTAAGAAAATAGTAAAGATTTTCCACTTTCCCCCCAAAAATGATATTTTTAGTAAATCAGGATTTTTTGGTTAATCGCATTAAAGTATATGGTCTAAAAGGTGGCCCGCAGTAGTTAAAGTTTCTAAGAAACATACATAAAAATAGGTTTTTATTTGTCGCAATAAACCAATTTATGTAAAAAAGGACAATTATCAAGTATTAAAGAGGTTTTTTTCTGTTGTATTGGATGGCTGAGAAAACTTTTTTCCTGAAAAAAGCTACTTTTTCTTTGTAAACAGTTTGGAAATTATGTGAATAATATGGAAAAACTACCAAAACATCATATGTTGTGCATTTTTGAAAAATTTGGCCCCTAAATTGTCTAATCTCTCAAAATTTCCATTTTTTGGTATTTATCTGGCTTACAAATTTCCAAAAGACCCTAAACTTCATGGAATGATATTTTGGTGATTCAAATAACTTTAAACAATCTCACTTAGCCATTTTATGTCAGTTTTCAACAGATTTGGCTTTTACAAGTTACATTATTGGCAAAATATATGTTCGACATAATGCGGCCAAGTGCACTTTATCAATATTCACCACTGAATATAGAAAACTGTTTGTTTTCCTATTCTTCTGTTATTTTTAAACAAAGTTGTCTTTTTTGAGATTCTGAGTAACCATGCTTAGCATTTTAGTAGCTAATAGATGAATGTCTTGGCAAAATCTGTATTTCTGAGCACAATATTCACCCTCTATTAGGTAACATGGCTCAAATGCAGTGCAGTATTGATATGAAAAGGATGTTTTTAAGGATATTTTTCACAAGTAGAAGAAATGAATAGAGAAACTGAATGATTTATGTGTCTTAAGATTGCAAACAGTGCATTAAGTCCCCTAATTTATTTCAGTCTTGAAAAATTAGTTTTATACATTCAGTTTTGCGCAATGTAATTTGATATGTGTAATGAGTTTTGGTAATTTTAGGCATTGTTTTTAATATTTTTCTACACAACAATCTTTTAAAGTAACTTTTTACAAACATTAAGGTCTTATGTGGCATCTGGCATGTTTTAAAGCTAAAAAAAAGTATCCTAGTGTGATTTTTATTGTTTTTGGTATGTTTTTGCCCATAAAAAGGGGGAGGGCCCTTTAACCTATTATTTTCATTATAAATGACATTATGTTTTACTTTTGCAGGAAAAGACATAAGAAATGTATAATTAATAAACAAACAAATGCAAATGTTCAATCCAGTTGTAAGAAAATAGTAAAGATTTTCCACTTTCCCCCCAAAAATGATATTTTTAGTAAATCAGGATTTTTTGGTTAATCGCATTAAAGTATATGGTCTAAAAGGTGGCCCGCAGTAGTTAAAGTTTCTAAGAAACATACATAAAAATAGGTTTTTATTTGTCGCAATAAACCAATTTATGTAAAAAAGGACAATTATCAAGTATTAAAGAGGTTTTTTCTGTTATATTGGATGGCTGAGAAAACTTTTTTCCTGAAAAAAGCTACTTTTTCTTTGTAAACAGTTTGGAAATTATGTGAATAATATGGAAAAACTACCAAAACATCATATGTTGTGCATTTTTGAAAAATTTGGCCCCTAAATTGTCTAATCTCTCAAAATTTCCATTTTTTGGTATTTATCTGGCTTACAAATTTCCAAAAGACCCTAAACTTCATGGAATGATATTTTGGTGATTCAAATAACTTTAAACAATCTCACTTAGCCATTTTATGTCAGTTTTCAACAGATTTGGCTTTTACAAGTTACATTATTGGCAAAATATATGTTCGACATAATGCGGCCAAGTGCACTTTATCAATATTCACCACTGAATATAGAAAACTGTTTGTTTTCCTATTCTTCTGTTATTTTTAAACAAAGTTGTCTTTTTTGAGATTCTGAGTAACCATGCTTAGCATTTTAGTAGCTAATAGATGAATGTCTTGGCAAAATCTGTATTTCTGAGCACAATATTCACCCTCTATTAGGTAACATGGCTCAAATGCAGTGCAGTATTGATATGAAAAGGATGTTTTTAAGGATATTTTTCACAAGTAGAAGAAATGAATAGAGAAACTGAATGATTTATGTGTCTTAAGATTGCAAACAGTGCATTAAGTCCCCTAATTTATTTCAGTCTTGAAAAATTAGTTTTATACATTCAGTTTTGCGCAATGTAATTTGATATGTGTAATGAGTTTTGGTAATTTTAGGCATTGTTTTTAATATTTTTCTACACAACAATCTTTTAAAGTAACTTTTTACAAACATTAAGGTCTTATGTGGCATCTGGCATGTTTTAAAGCTAAAAAAAAGTATCCTAGTGTGATTTTTATTGTTTTTGGTATGTTTTTGCCCATAAAAAGGGGGAGGGCCCTTTAACCTATTATTTTCATTATAAATGACATTATGTTTTACTTTTGCAGGAAAAGACATAAGAAATGTATAATTAATAAACAAACAAATGCAAATGTTCAATCCAGTTGTAAGAAAATAGTAAAGATTTTCCACTTTCCCCCCAAAAATGATATTTTTAGTAAATCAGGATTTTTTGGTTAATCGCATTAAAGTATATGGTCTAAAAGGTGGCCCGCAGTAGTTAAAGTTTCTAAGAAACATACATAAAAATAGGTTTTTATTTGTCGCAATAAACCAATTTATGTAAAAAAGGACAATTATCAAGTATTAAAGAGGTTTTTTCTGTTATATTGGATGGCTGAGAAAACTTTTTTCCTGAAAAAAGCTACTTTTTCTTTGTAAACAGTTTGGAAATTATGTGAATAATATGGAAAAACTACCAAAACATCATATGTTGTGCATTTTTGAAAAATTTGGCCCCTAAATTGTCTAATCTCTCAAAATTTCCATTTTTTGGTATTTATCTGGCTTACAAATTTCCAAAAGACCCTAAACTTCATGGAATGATATTTTGGTGATTCAAATAACTTTAAACAATCTCACTTAGCCATTTTATGTCAGTTTTCAACAGATTTGGCTTTTACAAGTTACATTATTGGCAAAATATATGTTCGACATAATGCGGCCAAGTGCACTTTATCAATATTCACCACTGAATATAGAAAACTGTTTGTTTTCCTATTCTTCTGTTATTTTTAAACAAAGTTGTCTTTTTTGAGATTCTGAGTAACCATGCTTAGCATTTTAGTAGCTAATAGATGAATGTCTTGGCAAAATCTGTATTTCTGAGCACAATATTCACCCTCTATTAGGTAACATGGCTCAAATGCAGTGCAGTATTGATATGAAAAGGATGTTTTTAAGGATATTTTTCACAAGTAGAAGAAATGAATAGAGAAACTGAATGATTTATGTGTCTTAAGATTGCAAACAGTGCATTAAGTCCCCTAATTTATTTCAGTCTTGAAAAATTAGTTTTATACATTCAGTTTTGCGCAATGTAATTTGATATGTGTAATGAGTTTTGGTAATTTTAGGCATTGTTTTTAATATTTTTCTACACAACAATCTTTTAAAGTGACTTTTTACAAACATTAAGGTCTTATGTGGCATCTGGCATGTTTTAAAGCTAAAAAAAAGTATCCTAGTGTGATTTTTATTGTTTTTGGTATGTTTTTGCCCATAAAAAGGGGGAGGGCCCTTTAACCTATTATTTTCATTATAAATGACATTATGTTTTACTTTTGCAGGAAAAGACATAAGAAATGTATAATTAATAAACAAACAAATGCAAATGTTCAATCCAGTTGTAAGAAAATAGTAAAGATTTTCCACTTTCCCCCCAAAAATGATATTTTTAGTAAATCAGGATTTTTTGGTTAATCGCATTAAAGTATATGGTCTAAAAGGTGGCCCGCAGTAGTTAAAGTTTCTAAGAAACATACATAAAAATAGGTTTTTATTTGTCGCAATAAACCAATTTATGTAAAAAAGGACAATTATCAAGTATTAAAGAGGTTTTTTTCTGTTGTATTGGATGGCTGAGAAAACTTTTTTCCTGAAAAAAGCTACTTTTTCTTTGTAAACAGTTTGGAAATTATGTGAATAATATGGAAAAACTACCAAAACATCATATGTTGTGCATTTTTGAAAAATTTGGCCCCTAAATTGTCTAATCTCTCAAAATTTCCATTTTTTGGTATTTATCTGGCTTACAAATTTCCAAAAGACCCTAAACTTCATGGAATGATATTTTGGTGATTCAAATAACTTTAAACAATCTCACTTAGCCATTTTATGTCAGTTTTCAACAGATTTGGCTTTTACAAGTTACATTATTGGCAAAATATATGTTCGACATAATGCGGCCAAGTGCACTTTATCAATATTCACCACTGAATATAGAAAACTGTTTGTTTTCCTATTCTTCTGTTATTTTTAAACAAAGTTGTCTTTTTTGAGATTCTGAGTAACCATGCTTAGCATTTTAGTAGCTAATAGATGAATGTCTTGGCAAAATCTGTATTTCTGAGCACAATATTCACCCTCTATTAGGTAACATGGCTCAAATGCAGTGCAGTATTGATATGAAAAGGATGTTTTTAAGGATATTTTTCACAAGTAGAAGAAATGAATAGAGAAACTGAATGATTTATGTGTCTTAAGATTGCAAACAGTGCATTAAGTCCCCTAATTTATTTCAGTCTTGAAAAATTAGTATTATACATTCAGTTTTTGCGCAATGTAATTTGATATGTGTAATGAGTTTTGGTAATTTTAGGCATTGTTTTTAATATTTTTCTACACAACAATCTTTTAAAGTGACTTTTTACAAACATTAAGGTCTTATGTGGCATCTGGCATGTTTTAAAGCTAAAAAAAAGTATCCTAGTGTGATTTTTATTGTTTTTGGTATGTTTTTGCCCATAAAAAGGGGGAGGGCCCTTTAACCTATTATTTTCATTATAAATGACATTATGTTTTACTTTTGCAGGAAAAGACATAAGAAATGTATAATTAATAAACAAACAAATGCAAATGTTCAATCCAGTTGTAAGAAAATAGTAAAGATTTTCCACTTTCCCCCCAAAAATGATATTTTTAGTAAATCAGGATTTTTTGGTTAATCGCATTAAAGTATATGGTCTAAAAGGTGGCCCGCAGTAGTTAAAGTTTCTAAGAAACATACATAAAAATAGGTTTTTATTTGTCGCAATAAACCAATTTATGTAAAAAAGGACAATTATCAAGTATTAAAGAGGTTTTTTTCTGTTATAGGTATAAAACCACTAATTCGCAATCCGGTAGAGGACGAACCTGAATATAGTTCCTATTTTGAGACAATATAGTTCCATTAAAGTATTGACCCAGCTAAAACTATTGCATGCAAATCATTAAATGAGCTTTTATTTGAAAGATGAACATCTTAGAAACAATTTCAGCCCATGTTTGTTCATATATATGCTAAGTGTCAATTTTAAGGATTACTTTTACTTGGGGTCTCATTCTTGCCAGAAACATGACTAGAAAGTACCGGACGTTCAGGTAGATTTAAACCGGGAACCAGTTTTTCCCGTTATTCAATGTAAGATGTGCTAGTTTTTGAACTGGAGTGAGCCAAATCATTTGGCATTGAAATAAGACTATTGACACTTTATTTGAACTTAAGACAAAAAATCTACAGCATTTTAGAAATGTCCAATTTAACATAGAAATCAATGGGACTCGGAATTAGTGGTTTTATACCTTGTATTGGATGGCTGAGAAAACTTTTTTCCTGAAAAAAGCTACTTTTTCTTTGTAAACAGTTTGGAAATTATGTGAATAATATGGAAAAACTACCAAAACATCATATGTTGTGCATTTTTGAAAAATTTGGCCCCTAAATTGTCTAATCTCTCAAAATTTCCATTTTTTGGTATTTATCTGGCTTACAAATTTCCAAAAGACCCTAAACTTCATGGAATGATATTTTGGTGATTCAAATAACTTTAAACAATCTCACTTAGCCATTTTATGTCAGTTTTCAACAGATTTGGCTTTTACAAGTTACATTATTGGCAAAATATATGTTCGACATAATGCGGCCAAGTGCACTTTATCAATATTCACCACTGAATATAGAAAACTGTTTGTTTTCCTATTCTTCTGTTATTTTTAAACAAAGTTGTCTTTTTTGAGATTCTGAGTAACCATGCTTAGCATTTTAGTAGCTAATAGATGAATGTCTTGGCAAAATCTGTATTTCTGAGCACAATATTCACCCTCTATTAGGTAACATGGCTCAAATGCAGTGCAGTATTGATATGAAAAGGATGTTTTTAAGGATATTTTTCACAAGTAGAAGAAATGAATAGAGAAACTGAATGATTTATGTGTCTTAAGATTGCAAACAGTGCATTAAGTCCCCTAATTTATTTCAGTCTTGAAAAATTAGTTTTATACATTCAGTTTTGCGCAATGTAATTTGATATGTGTAATGAGTTTTGGTAATTTTAGGCATTGTTTTTAATATTTTTCTACACAACAATCTTTTAAAGTGACTTTTTACAAACATTAAGGTCTTATGTGGCATCTGGCATGTTTTAAAGCTAAAAAAAAGTATCCTAGTGTGATTTTATTGTTTTTGGTATGTTTTTGCCCATAAAAAGGGGGAGGGCCCTTTAACCTATTATTTTCATTATAAATGACATTATGTTTTACTTTTGCAGGAAAAGACATAAGAAATGTATAATTAATAAACAAACAAATGCAAATGTTCAATCCAGTTGTAAGAAAATAGTAAAGATTTTCCACTTTCCCCCCAAAAATGATATTTTTAGTAAATCAGGATTTTTTGGTTAATCGCATTAAAGTATATGGTCTAAAAGGTGGCCCGCAGTAGTTAAAGTTTCTAAGAAACATACATAAAAATAGGTTTTTATTTGTCGCAATAAACCAATTTATGTAAAAAAGGACAATTATCAAGTATTAAAGAGGTTTTTTTCTGTTATAGGTATAAAACCACTAATTCGCAATCCGGTAGAGGACGAACCTGAATATAGTTCCTATTTTGAGACAATATAGTTCCATTAAAGTATTGACCCAGCTAAAACTATTGCATGCAAATCATTAAATGAGCTTTTATTTGAAAGATGAACATCTTAGAAACAATTTCAGCCCATGTTTGTTCATATATATGCTAAGTGTCAATTTTAAGGATTACTTTTACTTGGGGTCTCATTCTTGCCAGAAACATGACTAGAAAGTACCGGACGTTCAGGTAGATTTAAACCGGGAACCAGTTTTTCCCGTTATTCAATGTAAGATGTGCTAGTTTTTGAACTGGAGTGAGCCAAATCATTTGGCATTGAAATAAGACTATTGACACTTTATTTGAACTTAAGACAAAAAATCTACAGCATTTTAGAAATGTCCAATTTAACATAGAAATCAATGGGACTCGGAATTAGTTGTTTTATACCTTGTATTGGATGGCTGAGAAAACTTTTTTCCTGAAAAAAGCTACTTTTTCTTTGTAAACAGTTTGGAAATTATGTGAATAATATGGAAAAACTACCAAAACATCATATGTTGTGCATTTTTGAAAAATTTGGCCCCTAAATTGTCTAATCTCTCAAAATTTCCATTTTTTGGTATTTATCTGGCTTACAAATTTCCAAAAGACCCTAAACTTCATGGAATGATATTTTGGTGATTCAAATAACTTTAAACAATCTCACTTAGCCATTTTATGTCAGTTTTCAACAGATTTGGCTTTTACAAGTTACATTATTGGCAAAATATATGTTCGACATAATGCGGCCAAGTGCACTTTATCAATATTCACCACTGAATATAGAAAACTGTTTGTTTTCCTATTCTTCTGTTATTTTTAAACAAAGTTGTCTTTTTTGAGATTCTGAGTAACCATGCTTAGCATTTTAGTAGCTAATAGATGAATGTCTTGGCAAAATCTGTATTTCTGAGCACAATATTCACCCTCTATTAGGTAACATGGCTCAAATGCAGTGCAGTATTGATATGAAAAGGATGTTTTTAAGGATATTTTTCACAAGTAGAAGAAATGAATAGAGAAACTGAATGATTTATGTGTCTTAAGATTGCAAACAGTGCATTAAGTCCCCTAATTTATTTCAGTCTTGAAAAATTAGTTTTATACATTCAGTTTTGCGCAATGTAATTTGATATGTGTAATGAGTTTTGGTAATTTTAGGCATTGTTTTTAATATTTTTCTACACAACAATCTTTTAAAGTGACTTTTTACAAACATTAAGGTCTTATGTGGCATCTGGCATGTTTTAAAGCTAAAAAAAAGTATCCTAGTGTGATTTTTATTGTTTTTGGTATGTTTTTGCCCATAAAAAGGGGGAGGGCCCTTTAACCTATTATTTTCATTATAAATGACATTATGTTTTACTTTTGCAGGAAAAGACATAAGAAATGTATAATTAATAAACAAACAAATGCAAATGTTCAATCCAGTTGTAAGAAAATAGTAAAGATTTTCCACTTTCCCCCCAAAAATGATATTTTTAGTAAATCAGGATTTTTTGGTTAATCGCATTAAAGTATATGGTCTAAAAGGTGGCCCGCAGTAGTTAAAGTTTCTAAGAAACATACATAAAAATAGGTTTTTATTTGTCGCAATAAACCAATTTATGTAAAAAAGGACAATTATCAAGTATTAAAGAGGTTTTTTTCTGTTGTATTGGATGGCTGAGAAAACTTTTTTCCTGAAAAAAGCTACTTTTTCTTTGTAAACAGTTTGGAAATTATGTGAATAATATGGAAAAACTACCAAAACATCATATGTTGTGCATTTTTGAAAAATTTGGCCCCTAAATTGTCTAATCTCTCAAAATTTCCATTTTTTGGTATTTATCTGGCTTACAAATTTCCAAAAGACCCTAAACTTCATGGAATGATATTTTGGTGATTCAAATAACTTTAAACAATCTCACTTAGCCATTTTATGTCAGTTTTCAACAGATTTGGCTTTTACAAGTTACATTATTGGCAAAATATATGTTCGACATAATGCGGCCAAGTGCACTTTATCAATATTCACCACTGAATATAGAAAACTGTTTGTTTTCCTATTCTTCTGTTATTTTTAAACAAAGTTGTCTTTTTTGAGATTCTGAGTAACCATGCTTAGCATTTTAGTAGCTAATAGATGAATGTCTTGGCAAAATCTGTATTTCTGAGCACAATATTCACCCTCTATTAGGTAACATGGCTCAAATGCAGTGCAGTATTGATATGAAAAGGATGTTTTTAAGGATATTTTTCACAAGTAGAAGAAATGAATAGAGAAACTGAATGATTTATGTGTCTTAAGATTGCAAACAGTGCATTAAGTCCCCTAATTTATTTCAGTCTTGAAAAATTAGTTTTATACATTCAGTTTTGCGCAATGTAATTTGATATGTGTAATGAGTTTTGGTAATTTTAGGCATTGTTTTTAATATTTTTCTACACAACAATCTTTTAAAGTGACTTTTTACAAACATTAAGGTCTTATGTGGCATCTGGCATGTTTTAAAGCTAAAAAAAAGTATCCTAGTGTGATTTTTATTGTTTTTGGTATGTTTTTGCCCATAAAAAGGGGGAGGGCCCTTTAACCTATTATTTTCATTATAAATGACATTATGTTTTACTTTTGCAGGAAAAGACATAAGAAATGTATAATTAATAAACAAACAAATGCAAATGTTCAATCCAGTTGTAAGAAAATAGTAAAGATTTTCCACTTTCCCCCCAAAAATGATATTTTTAGTAAATCAGGATTTTTTGGTTAATCGCATTAAAGTATATGGTCTAAAAGGTGGCCCGCAGTAGTTAAAGTTTCTAAGAAACATACATAAAAATAGGTTTTTATTTGTCGCAATAAACCAATTTATGTAAAAAAGGACAATTATCAAGTATTAAAGAGGTTTTTTTCTGTTGTATTGGATGGCTGAGAAAACTTTTTTCCTGAAAAAAGCTACTTTTTCTTTGTAAACAGTTTGGAAATTATGTGAATAATATGGAAAAACTACCAAAACATCATATGTTGTGCATTTTTGAAAAATTTGGCCCCTAAATTGTCTAATCTCTCAAAATTTCCATTTTTTGGTATTTATCTGGCTTACAAATTTCCAAAAGACCCTAAACTTCATGGAATGATATTTTGGTGATTCAAATAACTTTAAACAATCTCACTTAGCCATTTTATGTCAGTTTTCAACAGATTTGGCTTTTACAAGTTACATTATTGGCAAACTATATGTTCGACATAATGCGGCCAAGTGCACTTTATCAATATTCACCACTGAATATAGAAAACTGTTTGTTTTCCTATTCTTCTGTTATTTTTAAACAAAGTTGTCTTTTTTGAGATTCTGAGTAACCATGCTTAGCATTTTAGTAGCTAATAGATGAATGTCTTGGCAAAATCTGTATTTCTGAGCACAATATTCACCCTCTATTAGGTAACATGGCTCAAATGCAGTGCAGTATTGATATGAAAAGGATGTTTTTAAGGATATTTTTCACAAGTAGAAGAAATGAATAGAGAAACTGAATGATTTATGTGTCTTAAGATTGCAAACAGTGCATTAAGTCCCCTAATTTATTTCAGTCTTGAAAAATTAGTTTTATACATTCAGTTTTGCGCAATGTAATTTGATATGTGTAATGAGTTTTGGTAATTTTAGGCATTGTTTTTAATATTTTTCTACACAACAATCTTTTAAAGTGACTTTTTACAAACATTAAGGTCTTATGTGGCATCTGGCATGTTTTAAAGCTAAAAAAAAGTATCCTAGTGTGATTTTTATTGTTTTTGGTATGTTTTTGCCCATAAAAAGGGGGAGGGCCCTTTAACCTATTATTTTCATTATAAATGACATTATGTTTTACTTTTGCAGGAAAAGACATAAGAAATGTATAATTAATAAACAAACAAATGCAAATGTTCAATCCAGTTGTAAGAAAATAGTAAAGATTTTCCACTTTCCCCCCAAAAATGATATTTTTAGTAAATCAGGATTTTTTGGTTAATCGCATTAAAGTATATGGTCTAAAAGGTGGCCCGCAGTAGTTAAAGTTTCTAAGAAACATACATAAAAATAGGTTTTTATTTGTCGCAATAAACCAATTTATGTAAAAAAGGACAATTATCAAGTATTAAAGAGGTTTTTTTCTGTTATAGGTATAAAACCACTAATTCGCAATCCGGTAGAGGACGAACCTGAATATAGTTCCTATTTTGAGACAATATAGTTCCATTAAAGTATTGACCCAGCTAAAACTATTGCATGCAAATCATTAAATGAGCTTTTATTTGAAAGATGAACATCTTAGAAACAATTTCAGCCCATGTTTGTTCATATATATGCTAAGTGTCAATTTTAAGGATTACTTTTACTTGGGGTCTCATTCTTGCCAGAAACATGACTAGAAAGTACCGGACGTTCAGGTAGATTTAAACCGGGAACCAGTTTTTCCCGTTATTCAATGTAAGATGTGCTAGTTTTTGAACTGGAGTGAGCCAAATCATTTGGCATTGAAATAAGACTATTGACACTTTATTTGAACTTAAGACAAAAAATCTACAGCATTTTAGAAATGTCCAATTTAACATAGAAATCAATGGGACTCGGAATTAGTGGTTTTATACCTTGTATTGGATGGCTGAGAAAACTTTTTTCCTGAAAAAAGCTACTTTTTCTTTGTAAACAGTTTGGAAATTATGTGAATAATATGGAAAAACTACCAAAACATCATATGTTGTGCATTTTTGAAAAATTTGGCCCCTAAATTGTCTAATCTCTCAAAATTTCCATTTTTTGGTATTTATCTGGCTTACAAATTTCCAAAAGACCCTAAACTTCATGGAATGATATTTTGGTGATTCAAATAACTTTAAACAATCTCACTTAGCCATTTTATGTCAGTTTTCAACAGATTTGGCTTTTACAAGTTACATTATTGGCAAAATATATGTTCGACATAATGCGGCCAAGTGCACTTTATCAATATTCACCACTGAATATAGAAAACTGTTTGTTTTCCTATTCTTCTGTTATTTTTAAACAAAGTTGTCTTTTTTGAGATTCTGAGTAACCATGCTTAGCATTTTAGTAGCTAATAGATGAATGTCTTGGCAAAATCTGTATTTCTGAGCACAATATTCACCCTCTATTAGGTAACATGGCTCAAATGCAGTGCAGTATTGATATGAAAAGGATGTTTTTAAGGATATTTTTCACAAGTAGAAGAAATGAATAGAGAAACTGAATGATTTATGTGTCTTAAGATTGCAAACAGTGCATTAAGTCCCCTAATTTATTTCAGTCTTGAAAAATTAGTTTTATACATTCAGTTTTGCGCAATGTAATTTGATATGTGTAATGAGTTTTGGTAATTTTAGGCATTGTTTTTAATATTTTTCTACACAACAATCTTTTAAAGTGACTTTTTACAAACATTAAGGTCTTATGTGGCATCTGGCATGTTTTAAAGCTAAAAAAAAGTATCCTAGTGTGATTTTTATTGTTTTTGGTATGTTTTTGCCCATAAAAAGGGGGAGGGCCCTTTAACCTATTATTTTCATTATAAATGACATTATGTTTTACTTTTGCAGGAAAAGACATAAGAAATGTATAATTAATAAACAAACAAATGCAAATGTTCAATCCAGTTGTAAGAAAATAGTAAAGATTTTCCACTTTCCCCCCAAAAATGATATTTTTAGTAAATCAGGATTTTTTGGTTAATCGCATTAAAGTATATGGTCTAAAAGGTGGCCCGCAGTAGTTAAAGTTTCTAAGAAACATACATAAAAATAGGTTTTTATTTGTCGCAATAAACCAATTTATGTAAAAAAGGACAATTATCAAGTATTAAAGAGGTTTTTTTCTGTTGTATTGGATGGCTGAGAAAACTTTTTTCCTGAAAAAAGCTACTTTTTCTTTGTAAACAGTTTGGAAATTATGTGAATAATATGGAAAAACTACCAAAACATCATATGTTGTGCATTTTTGAAAAATTTGGCCCCTAAATTGTCTAATCTCTCAAAATTTCCATTTTTTGGTATTTATCTGGCTTACAAATTTCCAAAAGACCCTAAACTTCATGGAATGATATTTTGGTGATTCAAATAACTTTAAACAATCTCACTTAGCCATTTTATGTCAGTTTTCAACAGATTTGGCTTTTACAAGTTACATTATTGGCAAACTATATGTTCGACATAATGCGGCCAAGTGCACTTTATCAATATTCACCACTGAATATAGAAAACTGTTTGTTTTCCTATTCTTCTGTTATTTTTAAACAAAGTTGTCTTTTTTGAGATTCTGAGTAACCATGCTTAGCATTTTAGTAGCTAATAGATGAATGTCTTGGCAAAATCTGTATTTCTGAGCACAATATTCACCCTCTATTAGGTAACATGGCTCAAATGCAGTGCAGTATTGATATGAAAAGGATGTTTTTAAGGATATTTTTCACAAGTA
This sequence comes from Arcuatula senhousia, assembly GCA_963971305.1. NCBI lineage: Eukaryota > Metazoa > Mollusca > Bivalvia > Mytilida > Mytilidae > Arcuatula > Arcuatula senhousia. The sequence goes on from CAXARO010000681.1 coordinate 62,476, forward strand.
GAAGAAATGAATAGAGAAACTGAATGATTTATGTGTCTTAAGATTGCAAACAGTGCATTAAGTCCCCTAATTTATTTCAGTCTTGAAAAATTAGTTTTATACATTCAGTTTTGCGCAATGTAATTTGATATGTGTAATGAGTTTTGGTAATTTTAGGCATTGTTTTTAATATTTTTCTACACAACAATCTTTTAAAGTGACTTTTTACAAACATTAAGGTCTTATGTGGCATCTGGCATGTTTTAAAGCTAAAAAAAAGTATCCTAGTGTGATTTTTATTGTTTTTGGTATGTTTTTGCCCATAAAAAGGGGGAGGGCCCTTTAACCTATTATTTTCATTATAAATGACATTATGTTTTACTTTTGCAGGAAAAGACATAAGAAATGTATAATTAATAAACAAACAAATGCAAATGTTCAATCCAGTTGTAAGAAAATAGTAAAGATTTTCCACTTTCCCCCCAAAAATGATATTTTTAGTAAATCAGGATTTTTTGGTTAATCGCATTAAAGTATATGGTCTAAAAGGTGGCCCGCAGTAGTTAAAGTTTCTAAGAAACATACATAAAAATAGGTTTTTATTTGTCGCAATAAACCAATTTATGTAAAAAAGGACAATTATCAAGTATTAAAGAGGTTTTTTTCTGTTATAGGTATAAAACCACTAATTCGCAATCCGGTAGAGGACGAACCTGAATATAGTTCCTATTTTGAGACAATATAGTTCCATTAAAGTATTGACCCAGCTAAAACTATTGCATGCAAATCATTAAATGAGCTTTTATTTGAAAGATGAACATCTTAGAAACAATTTCAGCCCATGTTTGTTCATATATATGCTAAGTGTCAATTTTAAGGATTACTTTTACTTGGGGTCTCATTCTTGCCAGAAACATGACTAGAAAGTACCGGACGTTCAGGTAGATTTAAACCGGGAACCAGTTTTTCCCGTTATTCAATGTAAGATGTGCTAGTTTTTGAACTGGAGTGAGCCAAATCATTTGGCATTGAAATAAGACTATTGACACTTTATTTGAACTTAAGACAAAAAATCTACAGCATTTTAGAAATGTCCAATTTAACATAGAAATCAATGGGACTCGGAATTAGTGGTTTTATACCTTGTATTGGATGGCTGAGAAAACTTTTTTCCTGAAAAAAGCTACTTTTTCTTTGTAAACAGTTTGGAAATTATGTGAATAATATGGAAAAACTACCAAAACATCATATGTTGTGCATTTTTGAAAAATTTGGCCCCTAAATTGTCTAATCTCTCAAAATTTCCATTTTTTGGTATTTATCTGGCTTACAAATTTCCAAAAGACCCTAAACTTCATGGAATGATATTTTGGTGATTCAAATAACTTTAAACAATCTCACTTAGCCATTTTATGTCAGTTTTCAACAGATTTGGCTTTTACAAGTTACATTATTGGCAAAATATATGTTCGACATAATGCGGCCAAGTGCACTTTATCAATATTCACCACTGAATATAGAAAACTGTTTGTTTTCCTATTCTTCTGTTATTTTTAAACAAAGTTGTCTTTTTTGAGATTCTGAGTAACCATGCTTAGCATTTTAGTAGCTAATAGATGAATGTCTTGGCAAAATCTGTATTTCTGAGCACAATATTCACCCTCTATTAGGTAACATGGCTCAAATGCAGTGCAGTATTGATATGAAAAGGATGTTTTTAAGGATATTTTTCACAAGTAGAAGAAATGAATAGAGAAACTGAATGATTTATGTGTCTTAAGATTGCAAACAGTGCATTAAGTCCCCTAATTTATTTCAGTCTTGAAAAATTAGTTTTATACATTCAGTTTTGCGCAATGTAATTTGATATGTGTAATGAGTTTTGGTAATTTTAGGCATTGTTTTTAATATTTTTCTACACAACAATCTTTTAAAGTGACTTTTTACAAACATTAAGGTCTTATGTGGCATCTGGCATGTTTTAAAGCTAAAAAAAAGTATCCTAGTGTGATTTTTATTGTTTTTGGTATGTTTTTGCCCATAAAAAGGGGGAGGGCCCTTTAACCTATTATTTTCATTATAAATGACATTATGTTTTACTTTTGCAGGAAAAGACATAAGAAATGTATAATTAATAAACAAACAAATGCAAATGTTCAATCCAGTTGTAAGAAAATAGTAAAGATTTTCCACTTTCCCCCCAAAAATGATATTTTTAGTAAATCAGGATTTTTTGGTTAATCGCATTAAAGTATATGGTCTAAAAGGTGGCCCGCAGTAGTTAAAGTTTCTAAGAAACATACATAAAAATAGGTTTTTATTTGTCGCAATAAACCAATTTATGTAAAAAAGGACAATTATCAAGTATTAAAGAGGTTTTTTTCTGTTATAGGTATAAAACCACTAATTCGCAATCCGGTAGAGGACGAACCTGAATATAGTTCCTATTTTGAGACAATATAGTTCCATTAAAGTATTGACCCAGCTAAAACTATTGCATGCAAATCATTAAATGAGCTTTTATTTGAAAGATGAACATCTTAGAAACAATTTCAGCCCATGTTTGTTCATATATATGCTAAGTGTCAATTTTAAGGATTACTTTTACTTGGGGTCTCATTCTTGCCAGAAACATGACTAGAAAGTACCGGACGTTCAGGTAGATTTAAACCGGGAACCAGTTTTTCCCGTTATTCAATGTAAGATGTGCTAGTTTTTGAACTGGAGTGAGCCAAATCATTTGGCATTGAAATAAGACTATTGACACTTTATTTGAACTTAAGACAAAAAATCTACAGCATTTTAGAAATGTCCAATTTAACATAGAAATCAATGGGACTCGGAATTAGTGGTTTTATACCTTCATTAGGGGACTACTTCAGTTAATCAGAATTTCTACTGAGTAGCAAAAAATCATATTAGTTCAAACGTTTAAGTGATCATGTGGTACGTCCAATAACCAACAAAATAGTTAAAATAATCATAAGTCAACAAGATCATCTAATATTTTCAAATTACTTTCAATATAAGAATCTTTTTAAAAACGTTTAATGTATTATCTTTTTCTTTTAAATTGAACTTTATAATCAATTAATTAGAATTAAAATTCTATAATTCAAAAAAATATTATTTTTATTTACTATTAAGAAAGAAGTTGTGTATTTAAATGTAAGCCATCATACTTCATTGAAAATAATTGTGATAAAATTATGTAAATTACAGGTCATTCTTTTTCTAACCCCCCACTGGGTTGGCTAAAAGTGTTAATTATAATATGAATTAATTGTCATTGTCTCTCAGCAGGTACCTGTGTAATGGAAAGGTAGACATAAATGTAATTAGTCACAGCTGACTTGGGGTGAAATAAACAGGAAATTCTAATTATCAATACCTGCAGGTGTCAAAACCTAATATACAAACATTCAGAAACAAAGTTTTATGAACTAGATCATTTTATTATCATTTCAGCATTTAAAACAATAATGTGATTTATATGCAAGATTATCACAACATGACTTAGATAATTAAAAATGACTTATTTAAATTGATTTTATACCAAAAAAAATCATAATTACTTATTAAAGAATAACCTTATTTTGTTAATTTTAATAAGGATTTTCTATCACTTATTTAAATATTATATATTGGCAATTCAATAATTAGGTAAATGGTGGGTCACTGTCAAAAGGAGACTTTGTGGTATTTAGATGTTTTGTGTAATTTAAAATGACAGAAACCAAAAGATAAAAAATAAAATTCCATTTTTATCAGCTTATTAAATTGAATATAAAAGTTTAAATGATATAGCATAATTAGATAATGCATTAGAAATCATATGACAAATTTTCATTTTTTTGTGAACTTTCCCTTTAAAATGCAAGAATGTACAAGAATTTATAAATACGTTCTTTAAAAAGTGCCCTTGGAAAATCTTAAAAATTTTATCCTAATTTAAATTATATTTAATTATAATAATATAACTTTATTATTTAGTATTGTTAAATAGCAGAGATAAAGCAGAATAAACAAGTGATTTTTACTATAATTAGGTGAATTTGAGAGGAGTAATAATCTGTTAAAGGTCACGCAATTTCCTGTAAAAATTTGACACCCGCTGTCGATAATTGCCGATAAGAAAATTTGTTTATTATGACCAATTTTAATCAGATTGCGAGAATTTTCATTTTTCATCCTTCACCGCTGTTTAGTTTTTGTTTAATTAAAATAAAAATAAAAAGTTAAGCTGTTTAAAAATTATACTATCCCATGTCCGAAAGACTCATGCAGCTATTCAGACATATAAGTTTCATTACATTTACTGTTTCCACGCCCGAGTTTATCTTTCACAGCGAAGACTCTGTTATTTTTGCCAATTTGTAATGTATAACAGGGTGATTCATATCTCGTTAGTTTTAATTTTCTCAGATATCAGGTTACGAGATTTTTTAGTTAATTTCAATAACAACAAATCCAATCAAAATGAACAGTAATACTATATTGTGTTTTAGCAGCTTTTCTATTAAAATAATATTACTTTTTTGAGAAATAGGAAATTAGAATCATAATACAGCAAAAAAAAAATTAAAAAGAAATCCTCTTTATATTGTCTCGGCATCATTTGACATCTATGGGCACCACCGGTCCACGCGGCACCGGGCATCATGTAGGGTTACCTTTCCCTTTCAAATCAACCAAATTTACATTAAAAAATATTGTGAAATCCTTATGGACCGATTTTCAAGACATTTGAATTTAATAGGAGAATGTTTTTTTATTTTGGCTCCAGACCTGTCAAGTGTCACGCAACTCGCGTGAGACTCACGCATCAAGTCGGTAATTTGGCAGCAAATTTCTTTGATCTTTTAATTTTTTCCTTTGATCTTTCAATTTTTCTTCAAATCTCACGCATGCAGCTCATAAAAACTTGACAGGCCTGTGGCTCTGACTTCCATCTTGTAGTTAAAAAAAACATAGACCTGTATATAAGAATGGATTTGCAAATTGGTGAAATCTCACATTATATCATATTGCCTTGTCATGGGGTTTTTGATTACATGATTCCCAGGCCATTTTAAAGGTGATTACTTGATTACAAGAGCAAATATTTAATGATTATTTGATTACTTTACATTTACTTTTTGATTACTTGATTTTCATAGGGAAAATGTTTTTGATTACATTTCTAAATAATATTGATTATTTGATTACTTTGGCAAAAAAATGTTGATTACTTGATTCCTGATATCCCCCATGAGGAGCCCCATCATATGTTAATAAATGTAATTTTTCGTATAAAATAAACAATTCTAAATGTTCAAGATTTTACTTTCTGTCTAAAAATGATTTTTTTTTAATAGGAGAATGTTTTTTTATTTTGGCTCTGACTTCCATCTTGTAGTTAAAAAAAACATAGACCTGTATATAAGAATGGATTTGCAAATTGGTGAAATCTCACATTATATCATATTGCCTTGTCATGGGGTTTTTGATTACATGATTCCCAGGCCATTTTAAAGGTGATTACTTGATTACAAGAGCAAATATGCTCAACTTTCTTATTGACAACATATTTGTTCAGTTTGGTGGACGTGTTTTTCAGCAAACAATAGGGATTCCAATGGGCACTAATTGTGCACCTTTGCTTGCTGATTTGTTTCTTCATTCATATGAAGCAGACTTCTTGCAATCTCTTCTAGACAAAAAAGACCGTAGACTAGCTCTCTCTTTCAACCTCACGTTCCGTTATATTGATGATGTCCTTTCACTAAACAATTCTCGATTTGGTGACTTTCTCCATCTCATATATCCACAGGAGCTTGAGATAAAGGACACAACGGATTCTAGGAAGTCTGCTTCATATTTAGATCTACATCTCGAAATTGACTCTCAAGGAAGACTTTCAACAAGGCTCTATGACAAACGTGATGACTTCAACTTTCCAATCGTCAACTTCCCCTTCTTGTGTAGCAATATTCCGTCAGCTCCAGCTTATGGAGTTTACGTATCTCAATTGATTCGTTACTCCAGAGCGTGCGGGACTTACATCGATTTCCTTAGCAGAGCGACACGTCCGTGACGCAAAAATTGCTCACACAGGGTTATGTTGCTCCTCGGTTGCTGTCTTCACTCAAGAAATTTTACGGAAGACATCATGCACTTATAGACAAATATGGGATTTCGATCTCTCAGATGAGTGCAGATGTTGGTTTGTCATAGTGTGTTGTTTTGTCTTCCTTTACTGAATTTGACACGCTGAATGGACTATTGGCAACGCGACGGGTGTGCTATAGCAAGCAGGAACTGCTTACTCTTCCGGAGCACCTGAGTTCACTCTTGTTTCGACTGGAGTTCGCGTTGTTGATTGATATTCAGTTGTTTTGTGTTTCCATGTTTTACGTGTTGTCTGTTTTTGTTCCGTTCTTGTTTGTGTTTACTGGTTTGGTCTCTGCCCTTTCGGACTTTTGACATTCGGATGCCCCATTGGTACCTCTGCTTCTTTCTTTGTGCAGGGTATAAAAAAAACTTTGCGAAAAAAATATAATA